>VYZR01042295.1:93027-119840 GCA_013400675.1 Oxylabes madagascariensis
GCCCGCCCCGCGGCGGCGACCCGAGGCCGCGCTGCCCACCATCTATGCCATCACGCCCACCTACAGCCGCCCGGTGCAGAAGGCCGAGCTCACCCGCCTGGCCAACACCTTCCGGCAGGTGTCGCGGCTCCACTGGATCCTGGTGGAGGACGCGGCGGCGCGCAGCGAGCTGGTGACCCGCTTCGTGGCGGGGGGCGGGCNCCGGGCTGCCCTGCACTCACCTGCACGTCCCCACGCCGCGCCGCTACAAGCGCCCGGGGCTGCCCCGCGCCACCGAGCAGCGCAACGCCGGCCTGGCCTGGCTGCGGCAGCGGCACCAGCACCTGCCGCCCCCGCAGCCCGGGGTGCTCTTCTTCGCCGACGACGACAACACCTACAGCCTGGAGCTCTTCCAGGAGGTGCGTGCGGGACGGGGGGGCGCGCTCGGCAGCCACGCTCCGCCGCGTCCCCATCCCCGCTCCCCGCCTCCCCCCTGGCTCCTGCCGCTCCCCCTCCTCAGGCTCCCGGGCGGGGCTGTGCCCCATCCCCGCTTTGCGGCGCGCTCGGTGCCCCTCACCCAAAAACTCCGGGCACGGGGGAGTCCAGCCCGCTCCCCGCCCGGAGCGGCGCCCGTCCCTCACCCGCGCTCCCCGGGGCTGCCTCTGTGCGACCGCCGCTCTCTTGATTTCAAGTTTCTTGTCCCTCCTCTCCATGCTCCCCCAACTTTTTACTGCCGTTTTCTCACTTTGCTGCCGAGCGAGGCAAGTTTAAGGTTTATATAAGGAATCCTGCGTTTTTGTTAAAACTGGGTTGAAAAGTGCTCGTCGGTTTGGTTTTTTCAGGCTGCATCCCTCTCCCTGTAGGGCAAACTCGCATCAGGAGTCGCCATCCTTCACAGTTTTTCCCTTCGCGCTAATGAATTAAGCCAGAACCGGCTTCTTCACGTGAAGTTGCCTTTTTGAAGCCTTTCCCTCTTAAAAGCAGCAAATCGCTTGCGTAACAACTGAAGGCCCTTTCAGGAGTCTCTTTTGTGAAGGGACCTGTTTTTGTCTTCATTGCCTCCCCTCGGTGAAGGACTTTGTTTCATTTTGGTGGGAACTGGCAAGCGCGCGGGGCAGAGGGTATCCAGCTTGCTTTCTGGGTTCCCCCTGGCAGGAAGGAGGGTGTTCAATAAGTGAACATAAAACAGTAGAAGAAAGATCATGTACATCTTCTGTGACAGCTAGAAGAGTAGCCTTGGCAGGGAAATGAGGGAGGGAAGCAGGAAAGGAAGTTGGCAGCGCAGGACTCCAGACATGCTGCGGTCTGTGTGTTCTGCCGCTGGACAGAGCTGCAGTTCGAGGTGAGCACGCAGCCCCTGCCGCTGGCAGCCGAGCCGTGCTCTTCCTCGCGTGCTTTACAGTCAGTGAGTTTAAGTGAACGTGATACATAGAAATGTGAAGCGCATGCAATTCCCTAGAGAAAGCTGGTTTAGAAATGCTTAGGTTCGTAATCCATCCCTTTCCATTTCCAGTGTGTGGGCAGGTGCAGGATCCCCATTCAGCAGGGATGCCCTACTTCTTTTGCCCACTTGATATTCAGCATTGAAGCTGCTAATTTAAGGACCTTTGCCTAGAGGCTAAACCTTTGTTGCAATTGATTTTTTTAAATCCTCATAGCTGTGCTCGGTGCATTATAATGCCGAGTAATTTCACATATCCATCTTTGATGTTGTGGGAGGGCTCACGTCTGTTTGTAGAAAAAAGGCTAATTTGACTGAATCTTGGGGAGTCTGTTAATTGAAACAGAAAATACACTTTGTCACAATGAGTAATGTGGGACAAAAGATATTTGGAGACAAATACCTACCATTTGTTTGGGGTTTTTTTGTCTTTGTTTTTTGTTGTTGAGTACCAACATTAAGGACAAGCTGAAGGAACAGTATTGGCTGATGTTTCTCTGGAGTGCTCCTCAGCTATCGAAAAGGAGTCTGGTCACATTTATTCCTTTAAAATTTCTATCATTATTCTACTAATTGCTGTGAATTATGAAACAGAAAGGTACAAATTACCTCTCTAATTAGCTCGGAAATTCAGGGAAGTGATGGGATAAAGCTGTCTGAAGAGTTAACCTTGAAAATTGCGAACACAAGAGGCAACCTGTGTTTCCTCTGGCTAACAAGGGTTGTAACCTCCAGCACGAGCCTCTGCAACCCTACGGCTTCCCCTTCCCCTGCGTTCAGCTGCTGGGAAAGAGCTGTTTCTTCTGAGCCTTGTGCTCACAGGCTGACACGCATGCATGAACGAGTTTTCCCTGAGAAATGGGGAGCTTGGAAAGCTCAGTTACAGGAGCAGAGAAGGAGTTTTTGCTTCATTTGCCGCTGCAAGTTCCTGCGACTGTGTTTTGGGGTCACTAACGAGCTGTTGGCAGGGTCTCTGGGATGCCACTGGTAGTAACACAGGGAATGCCGACCTGGCAAAGTTAAGGGAAGTCCATTGGCAGGCTTTGCCAATGGGATGTGCCTTTACATGTGGGAGGTTACATTTAGAGTGAGCCAGCAGCCTGTTTGTCAGTCGAGGCACTGCTAGAGGGCTGGTTGTTTTTTGACTCGATAAAAGAAAATCTATGTATTCATGGATTCTGGCTTGACAGCTCTGTGGTAAATCCTGATCTCTCCTTCAGGAATTGGTTGATTTAGGAGTGTAAATTATACTTGTCTTCTCCAAGAAGAGAACAGCTTCAGAATGCATTGTTTGCAGATGAAATCTGGTAGTAATTCCTGTTACAAAAAAGGTGGTGACTATACCTGAGAGGGAATTTTTTCAGTTTATTGCCCTGCCAGGAACAATTCTCCAGACCAGCAGTTGCTTTCCCGAAGGAGGTCTGATAAACTGTAGTCTGCTCACTCGGAGGGAGTAGTTTAAGTGTAGGATAATGAGACAGGATCTCTGAATTCTCATCCTCACACCATCCTGTGCTGGCTGTGTGACTTTCAGCAAGTCACTGACATGGGCACAGAAGTGTGGAGGCCCCACAGTGCCAGCAGCAGGTCTGTCCTCTTTGTAATGGCTTGCTGCTGAGTCAAAGCTGATTTCAGTAGCAGCAGTGAGGCCTCGGGAGATGGGAACCAAGGCTAGTTGGGACTAAGCCAGCATGAGAGGAACGTTTGTGTTAGGGCTGGGTTTTGCTCAGAGGTCAGACAAGCAGGACTATGAAGCACAAGGCGAGCAAGGGAACTGCATGCCATGAAGGATTGTCTTTAAGGCAGCTCTTTTGCTGTGGGTTTCCCTGCCATCCTTACTGGAGATGGAGCCTTTTGACAAAGCAAGATCGCCAAAGGCTTTACTGTGTGTTGTAGTGTATAAACCATGAGGCCATGATCAAAAAGGAGCATGGTTTGACATGGAGTGCCATGGGATACTTCTGAGAGCTTTTAATGAAGAAATTCTAATCTCTGTCCAAAGTACTTCTGCCTGGTGCTTATAGGAATGAGTACTTTATATTTGATGTGGATGAGCTGGGCCCAGTAGACCCAGGCTAAGTGTGTTTCATGGAAATCAGGAAAAAAAACCCCAGCTTACAGTAGTCTGGAAAAATGTCACCTTCTGTAGTAAATCTGGAACCATTAGGTGCTGTTTATAATTATCTTTTTTTTTTCCTAGAGACCTACGATGGCATGTGGGTGGACAGGTCAGATTTTGACTGGTGAAACTATGTTCTCAAAGTCGAACTGGGCAGGGTCTAAACAGTTTTAATTGTCCTTTCTAGAATAAAGTGGAGAGCCTGGTTTCTCTCTCTGCTGCTACAGCATTGGCTCAGTTTAGCATTTTGTTAGGAAAGGTTCACCTTCCATGATAAGGCTGCAGGGAAGGAACCAACCTGTTCAGTAATTGTGAAATTCTTTCAAGTTAACTAAATATGGCTGCAGCAATGATGAAGAAATATTTCCAGGAGTAGAGGTGTGGCTTTTAAGTTATTCCCAACTTTTTCTGCTTGAGAGTGTAATGGTCAGGTGAAAAATCATGGTTTTACTTTAATGCCTGTGGTTCTGGCACATTGTATTTTGTCATTTATTATTTTGGGATCTAGATCTCAGAAATAATTTATGTATTTTCTGCTCAGGTATGATCTGTTCATTTGAAGGTGTCCTTGGGCATCTCTCCATCAAAAACAAGTCTGCTTTCTGAAAATACCCATTATGTTAAAAGTCAGCCTGCATTCATAAAAAAAGCCACTGAGAGGTCTGAAATTCCAACTATTATATTTAAGATTTTTTACAAATGTTTCTACATGACTCACCATAGCTTCTATTTTTTACCACAGGCTGTTCCTTTTGGAGTGACTCTTGTAGTTTCTGGTGCATTTGTGCTTCCTCTTATTCCTGAATGCAAGTTATTGTAATATTGTGACTGATGCCTAGCAACTGCTGATTTCACATTTTTAAACTTCCAGAGGAAAAACCTTAGATAATACTGGCATTCCACCTTCACAGAGAGATTTTAAAAACAGGATTAACCTAAGCACTGGAAACTGAAGATAGACAGCTGAGTTTCACTTCACTTAACTCTTCACAGAATTCCCGTGTTTCTGTGTCTCAGACATTTTCTTTGCCCTTTCCATGCCAAAGGCCATCACTTCCGTGGCCCATGTTTGGATATGTATGCAAATTGGAGGAATTAGTGTTGGAGATCTACTCTGCTGTTGATTGTGCAGACTGCCCTGAAACCTTTGTAGGTGGAGGGTGAGCAGCATGAGGAGTACCAGAGGAGTAAAGGTCTTCAGTATCTGTCTGAAAGTGAGCTTGCTGCATTCAAAAACACTGAGCTTTAGAGATTCTTGTCTAGGTTATTTCTGACACTTTTGCTTGTGTTTTGTTCAGAGACCTAAACTGAGATATATTTGAAATTGAAATGCTCATATCTAAAATCATGTTCTCCCTCCCTGCCACCCCCAGGCTTCTGGTCATCAATGTCCAGAACTTCATAGCAATGTTTGCTGGGTGCCTAGAGCAACGCAAGTGTGGCACATTCTACTGCTTTGTCTGAGCACAAGGAGATGATTTGCAGACTGGGTCTCCTTAGAGAAATCCACACTCTAAGGTATGATTCGGATACAGCCTTGCAGCATGGAATTCAGAGTAGTTCACAGCCCTAGTTGCCATTTCTAAGGGGTAAAAAAAACCCAACCCAAACATTCAGTAGCTTAGCAGTTAGTCCTATTGCCCACTGGGTTGTGGACCAGAATTCAAATTGCTGTAGCTGTTGCCTGCACGAGTGCCCTGAATATGGTGGTAGAGTTGAAGCTGGAAAGGAGGTATGAGAGGACAGAGCTCATCCTGCTCTCCCTAAGTTGAGGTAGTCTTTACAGGTAGCTCAAGATTCAAAGAGCCACAGATTCAGACTGAAAGAATTTTCTTGTATCCCTGCCCTTCCCAAAAGGTATATCTAAAGGTGGCAGATATTCTAATGGCTTTTAACAGCCATTTCAGCAGCCTAAAAAAAGAATTCCTTGTTATTAAAAATAGAACAGAAATACTTGCATGTCACACAGACTTCAGTTTTCCTGTGATCATCTTGGTAAAATATTTTGAGGGGAACTCAAAAAATGCATTATAGAAGAGGTGAATATTTACTGTTTATTCCAGCTTTGACAAGGGAAGAGTTAGTGTTCCTTCAATAACACATAACTGTCCTAATCTTTATACACCGTATTAAGCTAACTTCTGTGTATTTTTAGTGGATATATTTATGCAAAAGATTTAAAAGTAGTATAAATGAATCTCTTTATCTTTGAAAACATGAAAATCTTTTGTTGAATCTCTTGGAGCTGGTTGTAAAAATCAGATTTTTTATAATAGTCTTAAAAATAACATTCAGTAGTCTAGACAGAATTAAATATTAGCTGGCAGTCATTGGTTATTTTCTTCAGAATAAAAAGTGATGCAAATATGAGTTAGCAGTGCATTAAATACCTTTCTAGTATATAAATGATTTAGGAGTACATGACAGATTTTAAATGCACACTGACATTTTTCTTCCACATAGACATGTAATACCTATGCTAAAGAGGCTGGATTAGAAAAGATTGCCAGAGAACGAAGTAGCTTAAAAATGAGAGGAAACAGTGACAAAAAAAAAAAAAAANAACATGCTTACACTTGGTTACTAAATACCAAGTACTCTCTGTTTCTGCACTGGAAGCAGCAGCCTTACCTGTGAAACTGATGCTGTTACTGTGAAATTAATTACACAGGGTCAGCAGCTCTTCAGAGGCACAGTGAACACAACCCAGTGGAATGATAGGGAGTAGAATGAGACAACCAGTATATAGCAGGGCCCAGAAGTAAAATGAGTAGCAAATGTTTTGGAAGTTGTCCCAGTCCACAGAAATTGGCTGCTAACTGCTTTAGTTAAATTTGGTACAGTTTTCTTCTGCAGGGAAGCAATATTGACATTTGCGGCCAAGGATGCTGGTATAATTTAGAAACATTAATCATTGTACCTTATATATAAAATGTTGCTGGAGAAAAGGGGGAATTAATCTATCCTCCCTCTGCAATGTAGATTGTGTACAAATCAGCAGAGGAGGTTTAAAGAAGATGCTTGGAAAGAAAGCTTTCTATCAGGGAGGATGGTGAAGCAGATCACCTGTGAGAGCTGTAGAGGAGGTACATCAATGAATGACAATTTTTTTGATTTGTAGATCCCTTCTACAAGTCTTCCCATGGAGAATACCCTTCACAGTCAAATTTGCCAACAACAGACTTGCCTTTTGAAGTTCCTAACTCCTAAGCATCCCAGTCCCTGAACCACAAAAGCCACAGGCACAGGTTTTCTATGTCTCGGTACCTCCTTTGAAATGATGGTAAGTGGAGGCAGGAGCTCTGTCCAAAGCCTCAATAAACAGGCGCAGCATCTCTGCTGAGCTGTCTGGCTGAGTTGAAGTGCTCTCACATACCTTTTGTTGAAGCAGAATTTGGCTTTAAATGGCCTACGAGTAATGCAGAGAACTGTGTGAGAACTGACAGGGAACCGGGCTGTGCTTATGCTTTAACCCATAAAATTCTGTCCTGAGGAAATGTTGTAGTGAAGGAGCTCTAGATCCTGTCTTTGGTAACAATAAATCAGAATTTTGCATAGAAATCTGCTGGAGTATCACTGTGATGGGCAGGGCTGTGGGGTTGATGTGAACCTGTAGCCTGACCAGGACAGATCACAAATCATGCAGGGGTTGAAATGGGGAGAAAAAAGCTTACAAGGTGTGGCAGCAGGTTTACCCTCACAGAGGGCTTTGAATCCCAAGCAGAAACACACTGCCATCATGCTGCAAAAACACCAGGATGGTTGTTCCAGTCTGGAAGCTTTATTACTGTAGGAAGTAGAGTCATGTTTCCTTTTCTCTGTCATTTGCCTTCATTCCCTTGGGCTTTTATATTTTGTTATTGGCTCGGTATCTTTCCTCCCCATCAGTCCAGCGCATCCCATTAAGCAGCTTTTCTTGATTGACTAATGAGATGCTAAATTTAGCAATGCTTTTATCACTCTCTTTTGTTGCTCGGCTCCATTTCCTGCATTTCACTTGCCATGCTTCAGTGATTACTCTGTTGTTACTGTATTTACTGTTGTATGCCTGTCACCTCTCTGGCATTTCTTTGGTCGATTGTTACTCATCTCTCCTGTCATTTCCTTGCCCACTCCTTCCCAATTCTCCTCCCCCTCCTACTTCGTTCAGGTTTGTTCTACCATCCTCCCCACCCAGTACCTCACTTGCCTCCTACGCCCAAGACCCCTTTCAAAAAGTAAATAGAGGACAAATGCATTTCTACCTTAAGAGAGCTGTCCAAGGCAGGGAGGATGAATCCTGCCAGTGGGGTCCTATCTTCGCTCATTAACTACAGAAGTCTAACTAGGACAGAGCAGATGCTTAACTTGCAGAGAGTGAAGTGTAAGTAAGGTGAATACCATTCAGGTAAGCTACCAGGACTTAAAATGCTGAGTGTTAACACAGCGTGTGCTACTGCTGTCATTACAATGACAGACAGAAGAGTCATTTAGGAAGCTGTTTGTAAGTCCTAGGATTTTTGGCAGTTGTTTAAACCACGGCACTAAAGCTATTCAGAATTAACACATTTTTGAATCACTTTTTTTTTGTGTCCTGATGATTAGCAGCATAAAATTCCAGGTGCAAGCTGGCCTTTTAATCCAAATAATAGCGTTTTCCCCATCGTACATAAATACAGGCTTCACATATCAGTGTGTTAACTGCAGTAATGCTATTCTCAGAAGATTAAAGGAAATATTCCTACTTTCATCTGCCTAGCATATCCCAAGGCTGTGAGGTATTTCAGAATTAGCATAAATACTGGTCTAGATGTGCTCTTTCAGCTTTTACTTGAAGGAATTACTGTATTCTTGACACCTGCTTATTTAGTTCTTCAAAAACGTAACCTGTGAAAATAAAGTCACCCAAGGACAAAAGTAGGAGCTCTGTAAGGGGTTACTTGCTTTTGATGTGTGGTGGTTTTACTGATATAACTCATAGACACTGAGATTGACCCAAGATTATTCATTTAAAACCTCCTGGGTCATTTCATGCTGTTTTTATGAGGTCAGTGAGATACTTTTCCTTGACAAGGTTTCCCAACACACTGTGTATCATAGTGTTAATGTAAATCCATCTGGTTCTGCCAGCATAGATGCTGAGGCCACCCAGTTCAGAAGTCCTATGTAACCTGGCTCATTTTGCAGTACAACTGCCCAAACCTTTACTGTGCACACAAGCAGGGCATGGGTGCACTGTGCTCTGGCCACTCTCTTGCAGTCAGAGTGTGCCTGCCCTTGTCTTGTGGCATTTTGAGTTTAGCTACAGACAGTTGGCACAAGATGACTAAAGTACTGCAATTCTGAACACTAATAATTTTTTCAGGTATCCTCCACACCCTCCAGGAGGCACCATGTCTGTTTATCCCGTGGTATTTACTGGTGTAGCACAGTTGCGTGAATTCAGCTTGATAGCGCTGTGTAGACATGCCCAACAGGATGATTCCCTGTGTCCATGTCTGGTATGTTTGGATGTTAATATAAATATGCTGTTAGCAAAATAAGCAAAAGAGAAGTGTCATTAAAACCAGAGCTAAAAGATCTTCATGAGAAGGTTTGGCCGATTTCCACATCCAAATAGCTAATTGCTAACTCTGCATTTCCTCCACAGAGGAGTGGGAGAGATTGGAAAGTTAAACTTAAGCAGGGAGAACAGTTGCAGGTAAATACACTTATCAATAACCTTAGAAAGATTCATGGCAGTCTCTCACTGACAATTAACCAGGCAATGGCTTGGACAGAATCCTTTCCACAAGAATTCCCTATATTGCCAGCTGAATACATATCCTGCTCTTATGCACTATGGGCTGCTGCTACTGAGTGAGATATTCTAGCTTGCTGCAACAGTTATTAAGGTGGAAGAGACACAAATAATTGGAGGGAGAGAAGGTGCATGTCTCTCTTCTGTGTGTGCCTACATTTTTGTGGATTTTTAAATATGAATTTTATACTTTATGTGAAAGTTCTAAGAATCTGCTAATGTTTCTAGCTTAGAAATGTGAACCATGCTGATGTGATGTCTTTGTTTTTTCTGGTGCAACTCCTGTGAGTCTTGATGATATGCATGATAAATCTTTCACCTTGGCAGAGAGAGAAGGAAGTGTTTAATATTTAACCAAGGTTGTCTTTTACTTCAGCATCCATCGATAGGGGACTGCAGTTACAAATATGTAAAAATGTGTTTGTTTTTGTTGAGAGGAGTGTTTGGAAAGAAAAGGGATAACCTTTCCCCAAGGAGTAAGTTTCAATTACAACAAAAGACGAAACTGTTTTTAGAATAGATTAAATTAAGCCCACATTACACTGAAATAGTTTAATACTTGTTTAAACAGAATGTATTTAAAGCACAGAAAAACAGTGGCTTTTGAACCAGTGTGGTTAAGTTGGCAAGTCGCTGTGTTGGTGCGCTCGCTTGCTCAAGTTCTCATGCCAGACTGTCTGATTTTCCCACGGGGAGCAGTGTGTCAAGGAAGGTTTGTGTCGTGTTATCTCCTGTTTACTGAAGAAAATGGACCATTGAACCAGTTACCTGAAGTCACTGAATCAGACTCATAATCTTTATGGTTAGAAAGACCTCCAAGATCAAGTCCAGCCTTTGCCTGAACACCACATCAATTAAACCATAGCACTAAGTGCCATATCCAGTTTATTGAACACTTCTAGGGATAGTCACTTCATCACCTCTCTGGGCAGCCCATTCCAATGCCTGACAACCCTTTCAGTGAAGAATCTTTTCCTGATGCCAACCTGAATCTTCTCGGGCACAGCCTGAGGCTGTTTCCTAATGTTACCTGGGAGAAGAGGCTGACCCCACCTGCCTCCACCCTGCTTTCAGACACTTGTAGAGAGAGAGAATGTTCCCCCTGAGCCTCCTTTTCTCCAGGTTAAACAATCCCAGCTCCCTCAGCTGNACTGTTTTTAGAATAGATTAAATTAAGCCCACATTACACTGAAATAGTTTAATACTTGTTTAAACAGAATGTATTTAAAGCACAGAAAAACAGTGGCTTTTGAACCAGTGTGGTTAAGTTGGCAAGTCGCTGTGCTGGTGCGCTCGCTTGCTCAAGTTCTCATGCCAGACTGTCTGATTTTCCCACGGGGAGCAGTGTGTCAAGGAAGGTTTGTGTCGTGTTATCTCCTGTTTACTGAAGAAAATGGACCATTGAACCAGTTACCTGAAGTCACTGAATCAGACTCATAATCTTTATGGTTAGAAAGACCTCCAAGATCAAGTCCAGCCTTTGCCTGAACACCACATCAATTAAACCATAGCACTAAGTGCCATATCCAGTTTATTGAACACTTCTAGGGATAGTCACTTCATCACCTCTCTGGGCAGCCCATTCCAATGCCTGACAACCCTTTCAGTGAAGAATCTTTTCCTGATGCCAACCTGAATCTTCTCGGGCACAGCCTGAGGCTGTTTCCTAATGTTACCTGGGAGAAGAGGCTGACCCCACCTGCCTCCACCCTGCTTTCAGACACTTGTAGAGTCTGAAAGCCGAGCCTGCTTTCCTCCAGGCTAAACACCCCCAGCTCCCTCAGCTGCTCCTTATAGGACTCACTTTCTAGACCCTTTCCCAGTCTTGCTGCCCTTCTCTGGACATGCTCCAGCACCTCAATGCCCTTAAGTGACTCCCAGTCATGCATACTTCTTGCTACAGTCATTTTTTCATACCTATGGCTTCTTCTATGATAGATAAGGATCCCATTGCCAGTTTTGCATTTAGTTAATTTACACCACTAGGAAAAACTGCTGCTGGTGATAATAAGCATCCTGCCTGGCCTGCTTTTTGTCCTTCTCAGAAATTTAGCAGAGCTTTTAAAGGGAAAAAACCAGAAGTTAAAAAGACTTAGCCCTAGCAATCTTTTTTCATGAATCCTTAATAGATCTGAGCTGCATCTCAGGTCTGCTGCAGGTAGGAAAGAGTTGTGTGTCATAATTTCCTCTATTCAATGCATTTTTAACAAGTCCCAAAGTAATTGTACTTGTCCTAGTGAAATGTGTATTAATCATTATTATAATATTTTCTCTCACTCTGTTTCTACAATATCTCAGCAATCTATAGACATAAGTCCACTGCCAGAATGCTGTAGTCTTGCAGATACAAAAGATCTACTACGCCTTCGAAAACCCAAACAAACAAGAACAAAATCCCGTTTTTTCCCAGCTTTAAAAACCTCTTGGTATAAAAGATATTATGAATAGGGTATTTAAAGTAGAATTGAGATGCCTATGGACTAAAGAGCTGGTGATTTCACAGAAAATGAGTGGGCACATGCAGCTCTTGGGCTGCAATCTGTAAGCTTTTGCTTTTTCTGTAAGAATTGCTTTTGAATTCCTAGTCTTGATGATTCATGTGGGTTTCCACGAGCACTCAGAAAAGCCCGCGGGGAGCACGTGGCGCCGGCAGTGACGCTGTGCCTGCTCTTGCAGATGCGGACGACGCGCAAGGTGTCGGTGTGGCCCGTGGGCCTGGTGGGAGGCCGGCGGTACGAGCGCCCAGTCGTGGAGAACGGCAAGGTCGTCGGCTGGTACACGGGCTGGAGAGCTGACAGGCCCTTTGCTATTGACATGGCAGGTGAGGAGCATTTGTGATACATGAATGTTTCCATTTCGCAATTTAAGCAGCTTCTTAAACTTCTGAAGTGCTAGCTAGCAGTGCAGCCCTTTGGCACTTAACTATCCTGGAAGTCTAAGCTTGTACATCTTGTCTAATTAATTTGCTGCTTGGTGGTATCTGAACTTACTGTAATTTTTTTTTATTTTTATGTGGCAACTTGGCTTTTATGTTGTATGAATTGTCTGTCTGAAACAAGTTAATTAATTCATCCTAGCAATTCTTGCAAGGAGTCCCTGCCTGTCATTTTGTCATCAATCTAAACCAGGCAGTACAAATGCAGACCTTCTTAGACCTCATGTTGTAAAATGCTTCTTTATCATGAAATTATTCATGTTGCTTTGGTTATTTGGAATGACAGTGATAACTGTAGATGGATATAGTTTGAAACACTGGGCTTAGGGGAAAAATCACTGACAGCTGTCGCCTGGTAGATGAAGGCAGAAAAGCTTCAAAATGGATCTAATCAATCTTCTGCAGTGAAGTTTGCACACCACACAGCTCTGTCTTGCTGACAGTCCATGCTTAGACAGTCTTTTGTATACATTCACAACTGCCGCATGAATCACCACTGTGCACAGGTCCAATTTCTGACACAGCAGAAGCTGATTTCCCAGCAAATGATATGTATTTGCACTTAGACATCTTCTGTACTCAGGAGGGAAGAGGAAAAGTAGTAAGGCAAGGGCAAGAACGGGGTAGAAATAGCCACTTTTTAAAAAAATTCTGATACCCCTGTTTTGAGAGGGGGAAAAGGACAGTTGTACAGTCCTTTCTCATCTTAACAGAGTACTGTTATATTAGTTGAAATTATTGATAAAAATATGTACAGTATTTACAGTCCAACTGGTTAAAAGGAATAAATAAGGAAGGACCAATGGTTGTTATCACCTCAAAGACAAAAAGGTTATCAGGTGAATTTTTCTGCACTGTAGAGGCATTTCAAGTCAGTAGTACGACCTGGCATAAAAATAACTATTTGGGTGTTCACATAAAGGCATTCCTCAGGGGTGAAGCAGGTATTCTATGCCCAAAACCATGCAGCGTGTAGAGGACTGCAATGTGCAGTTTAGCAGTCCCTGTGGATTTACAGATACATATTGATACTGTACTCTAGAAGGGATTACTTATGGCATTATAAAGGTGAGAGCGTGGTTCATAATTCATTAGCAGCAGCCAAGAAGCCATTATACAACATTGGCCAAGGGACTCTAAGCTAGACATGAAGATATATATGGAACATTCTTCTTTACCTTGCAGATTTTAAGTGGCTATGTCAGGCAGCACTCAAAACCCCTGCAAAACCAAACCCAAACACCAATCTCCCCTCCCATCCAAGGATAAATACTATTTTAAACACTGAGTTTATAATCAAGTGCCTCTTTCACGGTTAATTAATGTCAGCCTTTGTTCCTAACTACAAAACCTCCTGGTTTTGCCTTATCTCTGCCTTACTGCAACCCAAAAGTACACCACAGGGAGAACAGAACTTGAAAGCTGCAGAGCCCAAGCCAAAGGTGGGACCTTGATCTATGTGGAAACCAGCACATCTGTTTCAACATCAGCACTGAGCATTAGCATTTATACACTCCAGAAATGATAAACACTCAAGTTTCCAGCTTGCCTTCAGCTACTATCCTATTTAGAACATCCAGGAAACAATGGCATTAACCATGGCAACAAAATCTTTAAACCCTGGCTCAAGTTTAAGTGGCTGAAGAAAAATAGTTCTGCCTTTTAACAGAAGCCATTGATCTAACATAAGTCAAGGTGTGAATTAACAGAAACAGCCTATATTGAAAGAAGAACAGATGTAATATCTGTTATGTCTCCCAGGTATCTTGTCCTCCCACAAATTAATTCCTATCTAGGTGATTCTTCAGCCAATTAGATTTAATCTACAATCTTGCATTAAACACCAAAAAACCTCCAGAACACCTCCTCACGCTCCAGCTATGAAATTATCTTGTGGCATTTCATGTCAAGTTAAGCCAAGTGTGACCTTGTAGGAATAATGACTAAGTAAAATAACTGTATGCATGTAAGCACTGTTCAGTTATGCTACACTGGAGACAGTAATCCCAGATAAATCCCTGTTTAGTGATAGAATTCAAAACAACAGTGTCTTTTCATCTATTAGCACAGGATCACTATCTACTGAGAGAAATCATTAGTGCCAGTCTGGTCAAAACCTGAGCTGTCTCTTCTATTTTTGACACCAAAATGATACACCTGATAAAGTCAACTTAAAGTTGTCACTATAAAGTGATTTTCTCTCAAGTCCATCTTACAAAATATCATACATGTGAAAATAAAGCCATTATAAAGCAGAGCCGAAGAACTAGAGAGCCAGGAAATGAGTCTCCTTGAATTATTTTATCTCTTTAAGTTGCTGGTCTATTGGATTATTTTAACAAACAAAGACTGCAAGGACCCTGATCAAGGAAACAAACCTCAGGCCAGTCAGTGCACAGTAGTCCATGTCCTTGCCCTCTGCAAGACTCAGTTTATAATTTAACTTCTACTTGATGCCTGAGTTTTGACAGCACCCTCAAATGACAATAGCATGGCAGCAAGGGCACATATCACATGCAGGGGCCACGGCCCACTTGAACATCTGTGTGTAGGAGAAATCCACCCTCAGAACTCAATGCAATTTTCTCAACAGAGTGAGCAAGCCTTGCAACAAAAGAAATTACAAGAAATTAATGTATGGATAAGTATAGGTTATGGGTCTAGGGAGCCACACTGACGCTGCAAAGATAAACAGCGGAAAATGTGCATCTCTTCTGCTCAGAATGGGATTCTTTCTGTGCACTAAAACCTAGGACACTGATTTGGGCGTTTACTTAATTTTCTTCTTTATGCATGGGCAGCTTTAATCTTAAATACATGCAAAAAGAAAGAGCACCTCACACAGCTGATCAGGGTTCCAAAAATGCCTTCCCATGCAAAAGAATTTTCTTGTGCCCAGAATTATTAAAGCCCAGCTGCATCTAAAATTTATAGTTTGTTTTATTTGAGGGAAAAAGGCCAACAAAACCTAACTGAAACCACTTAACTGAAGCAGACCATTTTGTTAATCAGTACTATGTCTCTGCTCCCCTTTCAAGGTGGAGCAAGCTGGCTGTACATACTGTCTGCAGCTGAGGGAGTTTAAACTCTCACCCTCAGCTCTTCCAAATGATTACACCTGCCTACCAAGAGCACTGGGATAAAGCCCACCTTGTGCTCCATCATGGCTAGGCTACAAGCAGTGAGAAGCACGACTGCACTGCAGGGTGTGGGTAAGCCCTGTCCATGCAGACACCTATTCTCTACCTCAGGCAGGATAGGATGTATAAAGCTACATAAAAGATATAACGTACAAATGTTTTCTCTGTCCATCAGTGAACTGGGACCTCAGTTTACATCCAACCCATAGTCTTCATCAGGGTCCAAATCCTTACTGAAAACAAAACAAACTTTCTGGTGTCTTCTTTTGCTTTCCCACAGGCAAGAGCATGATAAAGTGGTTTCAGTGTGCCTTTTTTCACATGTGATGTAGTAATTACTTCCTTATATTTTCCTCTTCAAAAGGATCCTGTAAAAGTCACAGATACTTTCAAGAAAAACATAGAAACAAGACATTTCTCTAAAAAAGGGGCCGGAACTACATTATGTTATGGAAAGTTATGGTCAATTTTAAACTGATAAAATTTTAATACTGGTTTTAGAATTGAATGTTCTTGGAGTTTTCCAGAACTGATGTCAAAACTGTTACTACTTGTGTCATAAAGGGACAGCTGGAACCACTCTGAACTGATGAAGAAAGGACTTCTTTGGTAGGCTTCGCAATCAGGCAAAAGGAGTTAGTTACAAATGTAATTTTTCTTTACAAGTCTATCAGTGGAGTTTTTGAGTCATAGTTAAAGAAGCATACATATGACTGAGCATTGCTGAAGGAAAATTGGAGAGTTCTATAAATAATGGCAAATTAGAGATTCACGTGAGCACCTTCAGAGAGGGTGAGTTTGTTCAAACCAGTGATTCTCAGTTTGCAGTCTCCCTCCAAGGAACCTGATGCATGTTAGCAGAGAAAAGAATTGCAGAGGTGTGTACACTTAATAAACCCTTTGAGCCGTGCTGTGCCAGGCTCAGACCAGCTGAGACTGCCTGGCAGACCACTGGTGCTGAAAGTCATTCCCAAGAGAGAGCACTAGTATGACTTGTCTTTTCTCAACAAGGATGTTAAAAATCTACAGGCTAAAGCTATCTAAATATCACAGTTGTAACATATTTTAACCTTTTTTCCCCCGACTTTCACCTTGAAGTGTGCAAGGGTTCGTACAGTATAAATTTCATACATTTTGTTTTACTTATAATTGAGTTTTATTTCTTAATTAAAAGTGGAACAGAAGACTAACCCAAGATTTTAGCAATACCTGACTTTTCAGGCAAGAATGTATTACCTACGTGATAGGAAATAGATTAAACATGTTGAAAATATGGTGCAATTAAAAAAGTCTGGCTGTATCTTGAGGGCAAAACAAAACAAAACAATGTAGGATGTACAAACCTACCAGATACTGTCTAACCACATAATCAAATTTATGCATTTTTAAAAAGAACATGGGAGATTTCTAGGCATAAATATAACTGCACAAAAATGTAAGGCCTAGAGGTTTTTCTCAACCCTTTTCCCTGTCCCTCTCTCTCTCCAAGGATTTGCTGTGAGTCTTCAAGTGATCCTGTCACATCCCAAAGCCGTATTCAAGCGACGTGGTTCTCAACCAGGAATGCAAGAATCTGATTTTCTGAAACAGATAACAACAGTGGAGGAACTGGAGCCTAAAGCAAACAACTGCACAAAGGTACTGATTGCCACACTTTGTGAAAAGCTTTCATGTCATCCCTGTAGATGACTTTACTGACACACATGGTATTTTTCTAGGTTCTTGTATGGCACACCCGAACAGAGAAAGTGAATCTAGCTAACGAGCCAAAGTACCACCTGGACACAGTCAATATTGAGGTATGACGTGGGGGAACAGTCCCACGGCAAGAGCAGGACAACGGATGCACCAGCGCGTGTTCCAGTTCAGACAGCTAAAATCATCTGCTTCTGCCTGAGACCTGACGGACTTCTGTGGAAACAAAAGGAAGCTTTCAGAGACTCTAATAAGCAAATCAAGTGGGTGTGCTTTGTTCTAACTTATCTGCATGCATTCCTGAACTCTCATCTTAATAAACTGACACTTACCTTTGTTTTAACGCTGTTTCCACATAGAGAAACATGGCTGCAATGGAGTATTTTCAAAATCATTATTTATGTATATACTTTTTGTATTTATCCAGCTTAATGGTGTAATTATAAACTGATTTTAACTCACGAACTGTTGGTCTAAAGATCTGTATAAATGGATCCTCCAAACTGAACATGTTTTACTTCATTAAAAGTAGAGGTTAAATAGGTCATACAATAATGAAATAAAAAAAACCCACAATCATTTATGGATTTATCCTTTTAATATAGGGAAATAACATTTTATCATTACGAGGCACCATAAAATGTAAACACAATCACTGTCATAAACCTGGATCTCTCTGCAAGACAAAATATATCTGTTCACACTGAGTTACCTTGAAAGCATATTGTGCTGTCAGTTCTCAGCTTTAACACTGTGCGCCTGCCTCCTGAGCCAGGTCGGAGACTTTACCACAGGAAACTCAAATGCATCAAATGCTCATCTTTAAAAGAATAAACTATTGATTTGTAGAACTACAGTAACATCCAGGTTTATCTTTCTTTCAATAACCACATTCCTTGTTATGCACACCATAACAACATCACAGTGAAATGTATGATGAAACAAAATTTGTTTGATACACTAGAAAACATTGCTCAGTGATACATTTACATTCTATTTATATATGATTAAACATTTTTTCATACAGTACCTTCTACAGGATTACTGGGTAATTTTGGGGGGTTGGGTTTCATATTTTTGGATATTACTAACATGATAGCTACATCCCTTATAGGCAAACATTTGATCTAGAATTTTGAGGGAAAAAAAATCAGTATGTGGTTAAGCAGCTTCTTAATATGGTCTATGAAATCATATGCCTTGTATGAAAATGCTTCCAATGATGTATAAATATATTCTTGATCTGCTTTTCACTACATCAAATTTAAATCAATATAGACCACAACACGGTCAGTCAGTTATATTCTTAATCGGAACAGCTGGGGAAAAAGAAAAAGAATGTATATGTACATGGAAGGAACAGCAAAAGTAAATGTATTTGAACAAGGAATGTTAGGTGGCTGTTCTGGGAAAGATTTCTATTGCGACTTTCATTTCCACAGTTGTGTGCTGAGAGTCTGGCCAGAGGAGCTTCCAGTCCATCCTGCGGCTGTGCTGGGGGGCTGGCCAAAGCCCATCACGTTGCTGGAACTGCTGAGGTTCATTCCAGCCATTTGCTGATTCATCTGCAAAGCACACACACACACACAGGAGCCTGGTTAGCACTGGCACTGAAACACAGCACGCTGCTAGCCAAAAGCAGTCCTGCCTCCAACCAGCCACCCTTGTAACAACCAGTTACAAGTACATTTCCCTAAAAATATTTTTCATTAAATAAAAATATTGACTCCATCTAAGTTTCTAAGCTTTTTCTCACACTACCAGCTCTTCTGGAGCCCTTCAACCACCAATATACATCAACTGATGGGCTGCAGCATTTGGTGTATGTGTCACATGAGAATTGACAGCATGTGAACGAGGTGGCCAGTGTGGCTGGTTGGTAAAAGTTTGCTTTCATAGTTTGAAAGTTAACGAACAAAACTGTAGCAACTGCAATAAAAAAACAGCAAAGCCAGTAATATAGTCTTGTCTGCACTTGCAGCTCCAGATTTTTTTTTCCAGCAACATTTCTTTGGAGACTTCATAATCTTGACTACATCAGTTTTTACAGAAATTGTCCATTTAGGTGTCAATCAACAAAGAATGAGGTGGATTTGTAAACTTGAGTATTATCTAACCATCCTTGCTAAAGAATCTACTCAAGATACTGTAATTCCGTAAAGAAAGAGTAAAATAATACACATGAAATTAAATTCACATGGATTTAACATCTAGTTAAAGGTGGGGAAGAATTCAAAATTCAGCACATTCACTTCAGGGCTGTTGCAAAACTGTTTGTAGTATTTATGAATATCTAGTCATTGCAATTTTAAGTGCTCAATGTCAAAATGAGCTTGAGAGCAAAAGAGCATTTGGATCAATTAATAATTAGGGCCAATGAATAGAGATGTTGGATAAGTAACATTTGATTCACCCTAGTGCAGCACTAGGTAAAAGTCAGAGCTCATTTAAACATGAGCGAACAATACCAGGTTGCAAAATGAAACTGAAACACTGGTGAAAAATTTACTTAAAATTGTAAACTAGTATTTCAGGGTAAAATTAAGTTCTATGTGCTTTCACACAGAACTCTGTATCTGCAGAAAACAAGCCACCACTGAACCTGGAAATATAAAAAAAGCTGATGAAAGCTTTACCCAGTGGTTCATCTCTTCTGGAGTAGAATTCTTAAGCAGCAGACTATGTAAAACACGTTAGTCTGGTAAAGCAAGGTCTCCCCCTTTCAACTAGAGTCAGAGTTTAGATCAGAGTTCTGCAGGCTGTGGAATGTCATCATACTGACATCTGATGTGCAAGGGGTACAGGAACATGTGAAGAGCTTGTTCTAGGAGTCAGCTTTTAACATGTAATTGATAAGAGGCAAGATTTTAATTTCAAAGCTGATATGGGTCTTTTTAAAGCTAGCTACCTAGGAGAAGACGGCCAACAGTATATCCACGGATTTTTTTGATCTGACATTTTGAAATTCTCACCTTTAAGAATTACTTTTTAAAGCAGAATGACAGCCTGTATTTTCAAACAGGGGCTGTTTTATCCATGTAGGAAATGCTGTTTACCTTCATAAATGTTCACACCGTTAGACGGAGCAGAACAGTAAAAATTCATATAGTCCAATTGAAGTCAGTCACTAAGGTTCTCTTCCTGCATTACTTAGTAAGCAGCATGGAATTATTATATTGTTATCATGATGCAAACAGTAGTATGAAAAAAATTGCTATCATCCATGCTGAACTCTAAGGGAATAATTTAGGTCTGATCCCTCTGCCTCACCCTGCCCCAATAAACACTCAAATACACGATTTCAAGATATTTCCTTGGAAAATGTACAAATACAGTACTACATGTACATTAACCCTTCTTGAGAACCTTTTAAACATGTTTAAAAAATAGGATGGAAATGCTACAGATAAATAACAGATGCACCTAAGCAAATTATCTACAGGAAAGTGTTAAGAGCACAAAGCACTTCACACTCCACCAAAATTTATCCTGAAATCTGTGAATGAAAGTATTCATTGTTAATGGCTATCCAAGCAGTTAAATTCCACTTTTAGCTATAAGGCTGTGTTTACATTTCAGAATTTTGTAACTCTAGCTGAGCTAAGCTTTTTACCTGGCTGGCTCTGATGACAGGATGAGAAGAGCTATGGAAGCAGAGAACTGAGTTTGGTCTACTGTGGCAAAATTATTCTCTGCTTTCGTAGCCTTTCATTGAACTATTCACTGGTTTGTTAACATGTGCCTCTGAGCAGTTCACAGTCCAGTAGTCTTTAACTTGGCTACACTTGACCTTCCTCCTACAGCCACACATTTTGTGTCTCAAAAGCATCATCCTTCCTAAAGCACACTTGTCTGGGAATGGCCAGTCTTTACCTGAGAGAGGTTCCATTGAGCTTGTTGGTTTTGTTGCAATCCATACTTATTTTGTGGTGGTGTGACCATCTGTCCCACCATTCCACCTTGAGGTCCAACGACAGTTTGAGGAAGTCCCATCACACCAGTTGGTGCAGTACCAGTAAATCCATTGGGCATTCCCACTCCGACCATCACGCCTGTGCTTTGTCCCATGACTGGCACTGATTGTCCCATCATGTTTCCCATCATCCCAGTTGCTGCTGGCACAGGAACTCCCATGGCTGGAAAGCCTTGAAAATGAGTTGATGGTTGTGTGGTAAATGGCATAGAAGACGATCCCATGAACATACCTGTAACCAGAGAAGGGAAGATTTCAGCAGAAGCGTCTCGTGATTTTCCTCCCCTAACCCATAAGTCAGAAGTGCAACAAAATAATTGTAAGGATAACTTTGCCTATCTGTATATCAGTGCTGCCAATATAGCTTCTGGTAAAAGCAAAAAATTGCTTTAAAATGCACAAAGGAAAGGGGCTCACCACAAGATTAACTGCCAAGAAACGTTTGGCATCCCTGTGGTGAACCAGCATCTTTCAATTGTTGTATTGGAGGTCTTTGTGTTCACACAAAAACAGCTAAACCAAGACTCTGACACTTATGTAGGGATCTTGACAGCCTGCGGCTGCACACTGGAAACTCAGATCCTCACTGATAAATTACATGGCAGAAGCAGACTTCAGAAATCTTTCAGTAAATTGTACACTTAATAATTTGAACAGCTATGAATAAATTAAAATCACACATATGTTTTTCTTTAGCTCCCATATTACATTTCAGCAATTTTTCTCAGTTTTATAAAAGCTGAGAAAAAACCCCTTCATTTGAATATAGTTAGCAGGTATCCAACCTTAACTTTATACTTGTAGAAGATAACTTTTCTAGATAAAGATTAAAAATAGGACAGCACAGAAACCTTCACATTATTTACCTGGAGCATTTTGCTGCTGCATTGTTCCTGTGCCATACAGTGATAAAATGGAGTCTTTGGAGAGTTGTTTCTTCGCTGACTCTTCGGATTTTGTTGTTTGCTCAGTAAATAGATCAAGATCCCCGGATGCTCCAGACAAGGTGGCAGCTGCTGGTTTAGTGGAAGTGCTCTGGGAAATAAAAGACAAGACAGACTACTGAAAGAAACCAGCAACAGATGATGTTAAATATTTACTGTACAGCCTTGCCCTCAACATAATAAACCTCATTAATTTACAGAAACTAAATTTAAGTGAATGAGAATTTAAAAGTATGTGGTATGACTAAACACAGAAAAAAGCAGCACAGGCAATATGGAAAGACCATCAGACCAGACGGAGGTTACAAAACAATGAAAACTAAATCCTCAAGCAGCTTCAGGGCATACACAATGTTGCTTCTACATTTTTCATCAGTGAGAAGCATAAATCAAGAGCTGGAGTTAGATTATGAAAAATAATTAGGAAATCAATAAGGAGATTAAAATTCACATCTCATTAATCCTCTCATAGGCAGAATAGATTAGAGAAGAGCTAAAACAAAAGATTAAGTACTTTGAAATGTATCTTTGGAGAAAAGGCAAAAATTTGGTTATCTACTTCACGTAATAAAATTTCTAAAATACACTGTTTATAATTGGCTTAGAGTTCTTTAAGCACATTTCACTTATTGAGAAAGCATAATTATCTAAAACTTACTGCAATCTACAGCTGAAAAACTAAAATACAGGCAGGCTGGCAGGCTTTGTACTGCTCTTGTAATAGAATGTTTTGTACATTCACACTGAGAGACATCCAGGTGTCTCTCAGTGCTGTTACATTGCTGCTCATACCCATACAGTTCCATATGGGGGCTTTCTCGGGGAAGCAGGCAACACATAGGTTCTTGTTATATTCCTTAAAATACACAACTCATCTTGTTACCAGTGGGAACTTTTAATGCAAATCACTGCAGTGAAAAAGAGCCAGGACTGCAAATCATACTTGAACTATGGCCTTAATTTAGTCCAGCTAAATGATCCCTCAACTGCTTAGCATATACCTACTGCACCGACAGCTTGTGTGAGTTTCAACTCTTTTCCACACTGAAGGAAAATCTTCCTCGGAATACCACTGTCAATGAACTCAACATGTAAGCAGGTATGTTTATTGAGATCCCATACCCAAGTTTATCAGACAGACAAGAGGACAACACAAAATACACAGATATGGAACACCCCTATAATCTTCCTTAAAGCAACTATTTCTGATCTGCTGCTTTTGCTGGTGTGCTGCTGACTTAAGCCCTGAAAAGTCCACTATGGTCCCAACGGATTTGTTACAAACACCACAATACAAATTTTCAATATGCAGCTTCAAAAAACACAGGAAGTGTGTGACTTCTGAAGTGCTAAAACCTCTAGCATAAGGCAATGCCATAGATTAGGGGAAAAAAACCTCAAAAAACTACAGAATTCTGTTACCAGCTAAATTTGCCAGAAACCAGCAAGAGAAAGGAGTCCATATTCACATAGTTGATGGTGAAAATTTTCCAAAACTGCTGTAGAAAGGGAAGAGAAAAAACAAAACAAGGGGAACTTTCTGGAAAGTGAAAAACCTGCATTTATACTACAGCCAATTTGGGCCAAAGTCAATAGGACTTAGTGGGCAACCAAGAGTGGGCTGACAGCACTACAAAGGGAAAACAAACAGAGTAAGACTTGTGAAACCTCTCTGGCCAGTGTACAATTAAATTATCAATTTCTTTCTCTATATACTAAAAAAGTTTCTTCCTCTTCCTTCTCACAATAATTTCTGATTGTAAAACAAATCAATTTTTATTTAAGTGGGTAGTAGGAAGCCCTCTCTATTTGAGACAATTCTTTATCAGTGTGACATAACCAGTCTTTAAAAATGTCAGAATCAGATTTCACAGTACATTCAGCTAAATGCCCATCCTGAGCAGCAGTGCTTGTTTTCCTGTGCACACACCCAGGCAGACCCATGAGTGAATTGTTCCCTGCTGACACGAATCTCCTGTGGCGCCTGCCTAGGACAGCCCCTGTGCGACAGCCGTGCTCAGCAGGCCGCAGGGGGGAGGACACAGGAGCAGTGCAAGTGGGTGAACAGAGGGGGCTTCCCCTCAGCTGCCTGCAGGCAGCAAGGAAGGGGTTTGCATTTCTCTAGAAGGCAGAGCTGGAAACCTGGTGGTCTAATCATGTTATGTTTACAACCTAAGATTAAATGTTCATTTAATGTCTCTTCATTCGGTTTGGTTTTGGAAGATCCCCAAAGGAGCCAAAGCACCGGAGAAGCACTCCCTGAAGTGTTCATCAGCTGAATAAATGGAAGGTAATGCAAAATACATGGCAAGAAAACAGCAAGTGGCATCCAAGTTAAAAAACAACCAACACTGACATGATTTTTGTATCTCTAACATTGTCATGCTACCCAAGACCTCCGTAAAAACACACCTGGCATTCATATAATCATTTTCCTACATACCGTACTCACAGATAGTCATTATGCTAAACCTAAATGCTCATCAGGTGCTTAAGGACCATACTGTTAAGCAGTTTCATTCTATTAGTGCAACAGAATTTTTCCTACGAATTTAAAGAGAGGTGGCAACAGAGGAAATGAAAGAGGGAAATGGACAGTAGGACACATGGAGTTGAGAGGATTGCAAGAGAGAAAAAAGCACATGTGCACTTTTCTGCTACCTGTATATCTGGCTCTGGCTGGTATCTAGGAAAGCAGGGATGGCCTGTAGAAAAGCCAGGCCTCTACTATTTTCCATTTGTATGGTGATAAATAATGGCCTCATACAACATTTTCAATTTCTCCTTCCAGACTGGAAGAGCTACCTGCATAGGGAAAATACAGCCTAGCTCATAATTATTCTTATGTAAGCAAGGTACTAAGTATTTTAAAGTCTTAAATTCTTATTAAGGTCTTAAATTCTGTATACAATGCTTACTCTTTTTATCTTTGCATTGTAAATGGACTTGATGTTTATTTCAATTCTTCCTGGTTTTGATTTTGCAAATTTTGTTTTTAGACATCTACCCAGTTCCATTAAAAATAATCAACTGTTATTTCCTGATAATAACTGATGAGGAAATGAGTACACAACCATATTCAGTTCACAAAGAAAAACTCTTAAGAAATCTCATTTGTTCTCTTGCTTTTAGAATTATCAGCAACATCTAAAAAAGTCAGATTAAGATTTCTATCACTTTCTCAGATCATATCCAAGAACATAATTAACCTTACAATAAGATTAAAAATTCAACTTTATTTTTGATGCATGTCTAGTACTCACAACAAGCAATACAGTGTTTCCTTTGCAATCATCCTTGTCTAGGCTTGAAAATATTTATCTTCCCTGCAATCCATTTCTAACTCCTTCTTCAGATTTCCCTTCTCTAGAACTCAAAATAAATCTCTGTTTCTCTAGACTCTGTCAGCTGACTCCTTCTGATTCTGGAGTATGATGCCAGCTCTTCCACTGTGCTCCACCTAGGGCATTTAAAGTATCTTTAATATAGTAATAAGTTACTATTTAATAGTAAATATAAAGAAAGTATAATCACGGATTCATAAAGGATTCGGGTAGGAAGGTACCTTAAAAATCATCAAGTTCCACCTGCCTGACATGGGCAGGTCACCTTTCACCAGACCAGGTTGCTCAGAGTCCTGTCCAGTCTGGCCTTGAACACCGCCAAGGATGGAGGCACCCACAACTTCTCTGGGCAACCTGTTTTAGAGTCTCTCCACCCAAACAGTAAAGAACTTATTCCTATTATTTAATCTAAACCTAGCCTTGTTCAGTTGGAAGCCATTTTCCCTTGTCCTGTCACTAGACTCCCTGAAAAAGAGTCCCTCCCCATCTTTCCTGTAGTCCACCTTCAAATACTGAAAGGTCACTATAAGGTGTCTCGAGAGCCTTCTCCAGGTTGAACAACCCCAACTGTCTTGGCCTCACTTCACAGGATCAGTGCTCCATCCAAAGATGCTCTGAGCATCTTTGTGGCCCCCCTCTGGACCTGCTCCAATCTGGTCCATGTCCTTCTCATGTTGGGAGCCCCAGAGCTGGATGCAGCACTATAGGTGTCTCATGAGAGTGGAGCAGAGTCGGGGAATCACCTCCCTTGACCTGCTGGTCACACTTCTCCTGATGCAGCCCAGGATACTGTTGGGTTTCCAGGCTGAAAGTGCACATTGCCAGTTCACATTCAGATCAGCATGCACCAGCACCCCTAAGTCCTTCTGTGCAGGGCTGCTCTCAACCCACTTATTGCCCAGCCTGTAGTCACTGGAGCAATGGAATTGCTCTAACTCCATTTGAAGGAACAAAACTTTTGTTTTCGCATATCTGAAAATACAGAGAGGGGTAAAATAAACGTGAACATAAACATTTCATAAACAGCTATAAACATTTCAACTGATCATATTGGAATAGGACTAAACAGCTTCCCAGTAAGACCCTGTTTAAATAATACTCATGATAAAGCAAACTTCTGAAACAACGCATTTTTACATAAAATCTGCGGACTTTGACACATTAACATCACCAAAACTGATTAATAAGTTGAAGCTTATCTGCCAATCTATGGCAATCATACTAGGTACGCACACCTGACCTCAGGGAAAAATGACTATTTATGAACATCTCTTTATCTAAATTATGCCACCAAAGCTTTTCAGATGTGAATCATTGAAAACATACACCATTTCTACAGAAATACACTTTTGTAGCCAGTGAACTGATTCTCAGCTCCCAATACAGTACAATTCAAATAAGGCCCACACAGACACACACACAAAATCCAAAAAAGTTTCAGCTGACTGGATTTTAGTATCCTCT
>VYZR01042299.1:0-13682 GCA_013400675.1 Oxylabes madagascariensis
TTCTGTTATATCAAACTCTTCCAGAGCAGAACCAACAGCCACCTATGTCCTAGAAAAGTTGTGCATTTCACCTACAGAGGGAGCTTTCTTCATCTTTTGAACGTTGCACATTAAAATAATTTCTTTATGTGATCCCCAACCAACTGCCCTACCCATTAAGGGGAACATGACGCTGAGAAAACGTTTTGTATAATTTCCAAGGACATGAGAGGTGCTACTATGCTCAAAGAAACTGCTTTTGCTTAAAACTAAAACAGGACCTTAGGCTTTTTAGGTATGCTTTCAGGCATTACACCTGCTCACACAAGTGTTTAGCAAGACCGATTTGCAACACATTTAAATCAGCTGGGCTGAAATGAGTGCTAAATACTCACAGGTCAGACATGTTTTTGTGGTGTGAATAATTTTTGAAGCACTGTCAGAACCTTGACCTGAAGGGAGGCCAGCATGGAGCATGTTGTTGTTTCTCTCTGCTGGAAGAGTTGGGAGATACTGGAAGAGTTAGAAGTCTCTTAATCTATTGTGCTGCACTATGCCAAGGAATTGTCCAAAAGCAGAAATTAACCCGATCCCATCTGCTTTGTCTACAGCTATGCAAAGCTACAACTAAAGTAGCAGGTTTAGAGATTTTTGTCCAAGTTCAGATTGTCGTGTATTTTCAAAGTCATTGTCTTTATCATGTCTTGAGCAGTATAAGATTTTTTTTTCTCCAAACATAAATTACTTTGCACATTTTTTTATTTAGGATGGAATACTTTTACATTATTCCTTTACTGGCATTTTATATCTATTTGTCCTTTTATATCTATGTGTCCGTCTGGATGTATTTAAGATTAGGCAATGCACACTCTATGGCTCTATGAAGTATTTAGGAGTCACTTTAAAAATGTAAACCAAAGAAATAAAACTATCTAAAACTAAAAATTGGTTATCCTTAAAAATATAACCCATCCCATTTCTTTTCCAGCAGCATGCAGCTGATGTTAGAATATGATTGCTCAAATGTTGTACTCTTATGCTCTAGTTTTGTTTTTTTCTGTATTGTGCACCACCATGTGATGACTCATCAGTCTTGGAGTTATCGCACATCTCCTACATTCAGTAAATGATTCCTTGGAGACATCAAATTTTTGCATAATACATACTAATAGAAATTATGCCAATAACACAAAGATAACTTTTTTGTACAAACCTAAAGGCTTTGTCATCACTTTTACAGATGGAGTTAAGGAAATATGGAGGTTGAATCCTTTTAAGTAAGGAGATAAGTCTTATGCTAGCCAGCAAATATCTCCAGAATTTTCTTCTAAGGATCTCATGTTACCCAGATTGCAGAGAATATCATTAATGAGAACCAAAGCTGCTTCACACTACTGTTTGTTCTTTTCCTCTTCACCTTTTCTCTATCGATTAGACCTAAAGGGGAAAAAAAGGAAATGTGCAGCTGGACTTCAGCAGCACACCACAACCTTATTGATTTAACAATGGAGGGTATAGAGTCTGCCTTCCTCTTCTCCCACATAAAACACTTAAATTAGCTTCAGCAAGACTTGGCTCAAGATGGAACACCTATATCTAGTCCTTGGATTCAGCTCTCGCCTTTCCTTACCTGTGGAACATTCTGCTCCACCAAGTCTCCCCAGCTTTTCACATCTCTCTTTTTACCACTGACAATTCCACCTGCCACAGATGTAAACTCAGAAGGAAGGAAAAACAGAAATCAGAGCTGCTGTCTGAAACACTGGTTTCTTCAGGACAATCACACCTAGAACACTGTGAGACTCCTTTTCTGACACACAGTGCATTTTGCCATACAAAGCCGTGCTACTACATCGCCATTGTGTTGCTTCTTCTGAAGCCCTCAGAGAGAAAACCTATGCCTATGGAGGTGAAGCAGAACTCAGCAGGTCGTTCCCCAGGTTCGAGTTGCCTTGCTGTGATTTAAAGGCTAATGCCTACAAAATTAGACATTGAATAACCTTTTGGGTTTTTTGAATGGTATGTGGTTGAGCAGGAAAATGGATGGAAAATTGGATTAGGTTGTTCTTGCCTATTTCTCATTCTCCTGCTGACCTAGTCTTGGGATAAGTTAACTCCCTCTTCTAATTTAAGATCTCCCAGCTGTCTTCTCCAGGTGAGATGCTGCAAAACTTTCCTAAAGAGAATAACAAGTAACATCTAATATTATGGTCTGTGTGAACTTAGTTTCTTCTAACTAAACTGAACATTCTTAGGACATTTAAAACTAAGCAGAAAGATTAATGAGGTGAATGTTTGTAAAGGGTTGAATAAGAACTGTGACACAATATTTCTGGGTTTTTGTCTTTCAAGGAAGCTGATCATGTAAGGAAAAGATGGCCGAAGTAAATTCAGGCAGCTATTGACTATAACAGGAGCTCTGTGGTTGTTGGGCTACATCCTAGCCTTGGTGGAGCTGGTGAAAATCTGCATAATCTGCATTGATTTTAATCACAAATTTATTGCTAAAAAACATAACAGAGGTGGTAATTCTATTGCAGATATATTTTAGCCACTGTATTTAAAAACCTTAGTTTGTTATACAGAAGCATGGGCCAGTTCTGGACATTTCAATGTGCTTTACTGCACACATGGTCAACTTGTGCCATCTCTTTTCATGGCCAGAGAAGGGTAGTCAAAGCAGCAGAAGGTATAACGGAGTAGTTGGACACCAGGAAAGGAGTTTGACAAGGCTGTCACATCTGTTCAATATGTATAGTGAAATAATAATGTGTATTGCTGTTGATGGTTGCCATAGTGGTATTAACGTTGGCAGAAGATGTTGTAATCTCAAGTACACTGATGACATCCTTATTGCTGAGTCTGTGGTTTCTAGGAGCAATGCAAGTGGCTGAAGCCAGTGTGGGCTCAGACACTGTGGATGACAGTTGACAGCAGCATTACTGAATGGAAATGAACAGGTTGAGCAAGTAAAGAACTTCTGTTCCTCAAACCAGACAGGAAAATGGAGTTTGCCATATCCTTACGGCAAGACGAAAAAAAAAACAAAAAAGTTTTCAATGACCCATTAAATATGTGAAATAATCTGCTTCAAATTATAGTGTGCATGAAAAGAAGATTTTAATATCTGAATTGCATTGGCATGAAATTCAGCACTGTTAAGAGGAATGATGCAAAATCTAAGCTCTTGAAAAAATTCACTGTCTTCCTATCAACTTGAGGCCATCTATAGTGGCATCTTGGTCTTTGTCTGCTACTCTAAATAATGGTGAAGCTGAACTTTGTTAGCAAGTTTCTATCCCTTATGAATACTGAGTCAAAATAAGCAGAGACTCAGGTCCAAGGCTTTAACCAGAAAAGATGAAGACCAACACGCACAAATGCAGCTACTGTCAAGCCGAGTTAAGGCTATAGCAATGATGACAATCTCAGCCTGAAGAGAGTGTGACAACTGATTGAAGGGAGGTAGGGTCTGTTTCCCAAACCTCTGTGTCCTTCAGAATTACTTATTCTGAATGTTTGAATATTCTGACAGGCAGATTGTGAAGGAAGAAACTGAGACACCAGGGTAAATAGCAACTTGCGCATATATAGAAGAAAATCCAGTGCAATGTGTTGACAACAGATTTATTGAGTAGTTTTTGTGGCTGAAAATTACTATTGAAATGTTATATTTCAATGCCTGTTTCTTCATATTTTTTGATAAAACACATTGAAAACCGAGTTCATGCATTTATTATCATAGAGTGCAGAAGGCATGCTAATGGTTCATGCTGCTTGTGTGATGCTTTGTACAATGGACAATGCCAGTTCATAATCATAAGAAAAAAGAAAGACATGAGAGAATAATTGAGAGTATATTTAACACACTTGAAGAGGAATTTTAATGCTATTTAAAGTTAGACTTCTTTTGAAGCAATCTAGGTGATTTAGAGTTTGTTGGGACATTTAAAAAACTTTGTTTTGCTTATGTTCTTGAATTAACCACTTGGACTTCATTATTATTACCACAAGAATTGTTCACTATTTCCCTTCTACTCACTTTATTAGAAAAGAGGCTATGAATGCCTGAAAGTATTGTGCATATGGTCGCTTAGTGCCACAATATAAACAACCATGGAGTAAGAACTAGAGCTGGGTTCAGTAGACCAGTGTTATTTCTTTGATATTGCATGAAACTATACATGCTCTCTGTGCTTAAGAAGGTGCCTCTGTGATTGCCATGAGATGACTAATTACACAGAGATGTTTGTCAACGCATCAGCACTGGTTTAGTTCTGCATATATCAGGAAACAGCTGCACTGAAGACTCCATTGAAAATTTTTTTAGTGTAATCTGGTTAGTTCCTAGTTCAGCCTGAAATCCATGGTGGCTTTTGTTTTGTGTTATTCTTCTTCAAGTAATGACAGTAAAGTCTGGCTGCACTGAATTTCATACAATCATACTGTTGGTGCTATAACAAAAGTAAAGGCAGAAGCAGACATATCTCCAGATCAAATTTTAGATTGTTCTTATTATTAGAATGACGTTTTCATTATGAATTTATATACAATGAATTTTACCTGAATTTAGATAAAATTTATGTGCAGTCTAAAGTAGAATTGTACTTATTTTGAAGGAAAATTAGCTATATGATATAAAAACAGGTGGGCAGTCTTTTTAACTGCGAAGAGGCTTATAATTTGCCTAGGTAGACATACTTCTCTAACAGGTGCATAATTGTCTTTACCTTTATGCATCTGGAGTTTGTGTCTAAGGACCCTAATTCTGGTGTCGTTGGAATCGGTTTTGTGTCTGCACAACCCACCTTGCAGCTTGTATATCCGCTCCTGATTTTCTGTGAATTACAACCTGCCATATCAAGGAAACTAAAACCTGTGCCTATTTCCCTTGGAAAACCAGACCGTAAACAACAGAGATTCAGCAGATCCTCCATGTGCAGCTGAAGGAGGATGCATCATTTTGCAGCATGTCACAAACTTGGAAGAGAGGAGACACTTGACAACTCAACAACCATCCCAAGGTCAATCTTAAAGACGGTCTTGGTTTGAAAAGGACAGGTGTCTGCCAAAGAAGGCAGAAGCCTCCCTTGGAATGGAAAATATAAAGCCTTTCCCTCCGAATTATTATAATTTTGAAATTAAGGGGCTCTCAGGCAAAGATATGAGGATGGGAATAACAGTTCTTTACTAGTGTGTATAATAAGGCAAACAAACAACAACTACTACAGCATTAATAATAAACAAAACCACAAACCCAGTGACGCCTTCTCGGCCGCAGGCGCTTTCCCCTTGGCTGCAGTTCTGGTCACAGCCAGCAGGGGCGCTGCTGGCTCCCGGCGGGCAGGGCGGGTGCGGTGCTTCCTCCGGGGCTGCAGGGGGCGCTGTGGGGCGGGGAGCGCACGGCAATGGCGGCTCGGCCCAGACTGGAAGGGACAGAGGAGAGGCTTCGCTTCACAAACCCCGGGGCAGCTGATCCCGGTGCCCCTGCAGGGCTCTTGGGAGCACCGAACCAGAACGGCAGGAATGAGCAAAAATCCCGGGCTGGTGGACGAGTTGAATCAGAAAGTCTGGAGCTGCGGGAGGCCTCGGCAGGCTGGGGGTGCGGGGCTGCAGTGCAGTGAAAGCTCAGAGCAGTGCTGAGGGACCCATGGGAGCGGGACAGCAACAGCCCGGCTCCCAGCAGGGCAGAGAGGGGTGAGGCCAAGATCCAGGGCATCCTAGCAGACGGTGATAGCTCCCTCTTTTAGTGAGGTGGGTGTTAATACGGTCCTGACTCAGTGGCTGCTCTCACAAGCAGAGGCTCACTCCAAGGCAGAAGAAGCAGCTCTGGGTTGGGCTCCAGCAGCAGCAGTGAATTCCCTTCCCAAGCAGCAGCTCTGACCGTTCTTCTCTGAAGATGAGAGTGAGAGAGAGCAAGACAGAGAGCAGCTGCCCCAGCCTCGCCGTTTTTTCCAGCCCAATTCTCGTAATATCTCTGCCTCTCAGAGAGAAACTCCCAGATAAGAGAAGTACAACCAGATGCCCTCCTCCCCTAAGCTTGGCCACTAACTTTGTTTTTCTTAAGTGCCCAGTCATTAGTGTTTCCTAGCAATTTATGGGAGAAAATTCCCTAAATAAAAAGGAACAAAAGGAAAGAAATCTAACCCCCCAACAAAGACAAACTCTCAGAAATTACGTTTGTGTAAATGATGATAATAAAAAAATTACAAGAAACAATAAATAATTTGCGCTCAGGTAAATTTAACCCACATTTCAAGTTTACTGTTTGTTTTGTTTTAAACTTCTCTAATTCTTCCCTTCTTGTTTCGTATTTTATTGAACTGTATTGGCACAACAGCTGGGAGGGCAAACCGTGACGTTAGAGGTGGGGACAAGTAGCCAATAGCAGGAGGAGGTGCCACTTCTTAATCTGCTGTCATTGCTAAAGAAATGTGGTGGAAGAGCAGAAATCACAGCTTCTTCAAGGCATGAAATAATACACTTCCACATGTAGACACAGCAACATGCAATCGTCTGAAGTGGTATCAGAATGCGACAGTACCTGCACAAGAGCCATGCCAGCCATATGACTTCTGAATAGATCAAAAGGTTTACTCCTGGCTCAGACACAAAGATCCTGATTATACTTTTGCAGTGTGATAAGCAGTGTTGTCATGTTTGGAGCTCAGCCTCGATGCTAGGCATCCTTCTGCAAACTTCACTGGAAATTCCTTTCTCCAGGAACTGTTACCTTCAAATAAAAAAACACATTATGTGGAAGACACTAATGGAGTATCTACTCACTCATGTCCATAGAAAAGATCAGGACTATACAATGTAGATCAGAATATGAAATCCATTTTTTTGATTGCACTCTAGCAGGGTTGTTCTGCTTGAAACCATACTGCATGTAAAATCATAAATAAACAGAAAACTCTCCACAACGCAGAGGAAACAGAGTTTTTCCTGTGTTATAAGAGCAGATGTTTAGATAGGTGTACAGGTACCAAAGGGTTGACTATAAATTTAGCTAGGTGTTTGACCTCCATTATTAAACATTTCAATTCAAAATACAACACTTCATTAGGGAATACCAGTGTATTGAATCAAATTCTTTCAGTTTTTCCTTTTTCTGGAGAACTTTGAGAGCCATCTTTCAAAATTCTCCCGCAATAGCCAAAGTAAACTTCATATTATATATGTTTTTACTATATATTTCTGACTTAATTTCTGTGAATTTGATTGAGATAGATTTGTGGGACTAAAGCTCTTTAAACACATGGAAAAACTGAGGAGATCTAGTACAATAATACATGAAGCACTACAAGTACTTCAGTCATACTAGTAATAAATTAAATCAGAAATCTACCTCTTATTAAACAGTGAGAAGATTTGGAGTTTTTGTCTGAGTTCTGTGGAAATATTTGTCTGCATGCAGTGCAATCAGAAAAAAAGTGTATTTTAAAACATCAAGGAAAGTAATTTTATGTGCAAGGAGTAATGAATTTATAAAATTAAATGGACTTGAACGAAGAAGCAAGTGATGGGTTGCTTTGGAGGTTTGGTCTTGCATGTGCCCTTTTTAGATTAGAAAAGAAAGAATACTGCAAGATTTGTACTAATTTGTTAGATTTGGTGATGTATTGAAGATTTATTATATTTTCAGTGAAGTAAGACAAAATGATCCTCTGCAATATGGGCTGGAATACAGAAAATGATAAGGAAATAATTGATTCTTCATAAGTAGACAAATGAGTGTGTTCATATTTTGTGTGTTCATTACTTACAACATTTACACATTTATGAGTAAGTATGGCAGATCTGTTCACACACATTGATTAGCTACATGTTCACTCAGTAACTCTTTCTGTCATACTTACCTGTACTGCACTTTTGCCTGTCGCATAAATAACCACATAAATGTTCATCCTCTCCATCCTGAGTAGTGAGTTTAGGGTCTCTGAGAGGTATTATGGTGCTTATGGCACCATGAGCAGGTATCTTTTGCATGTGCACAGAAGAAAAATGGCATGGAGTGTGATATTCATGCTCTTGCTTCACTGCTGCTCTCTCTGCGACTGCCAGGCTCCCTTGCATAGCTAATTGTTCTCATGGAAATGGGAACTATTTACACGAATCTGAAGGGTTAATCAAATTCTTCTTCCACTTCTGGTCTGCAAATGTACACAATATCCAGAAGACCCGAAATGTGTTGTTGCTTGTTCTCATGTGTCTTTACTCACATGCATAAAATTTTCTCATGTGGGGATTTTCTCATGTTTTAAGAAAATTTACTGAGCTACTGGATTTTCACATGGCTCGGTTATAACTCTCTAACATTTTGTGATTCATCTCTTTGCAACCCCATCACTTCTTGTGTTGTAAGATGTGCTGGAAAGTTGATGAATGCCAGTATTTGCATGGGCTGTTTCATGATGGAAGATAGGCCAATCATGAGGGTGGCCCCAACACAGGCACCAGGTACCATCTCATCATTCTCAAGCAGGGTTGAGATGTTTGGCATTTTTGCATGAGGTAAGGCAGTATGACAGCTCTGGGGTTCTGACAGGGACATCTGGAAACAGCATCAGGTAATATAAAGTTTTTGTGGACCCCATTGCCCAGAGCTCACCTTGCTGCAGACGGGGTTTGTGGGTGTTTTTCATAAAAACAGAAAGTTTGCTGCCAAGAATTTTCTATGGGTATATGGTCTAGATACCTGTACTCTGATTATCCATGGCTATGACTGAAAATAGAAAAGTTTTGCTATGGATCAAGCCTGTGAATAACAATAGAAGTATTTGCATGCATACTCATGACACCTGAATAAAGAGTTTTCCCCTCCCTGTATCTGTTCTCACTGCACTTTGAACCAAGCTGGTACCAAATCTCCCAGGGCCTTGAGCATTACAGGAGTGAGCCTTAAGGGGACTGCTGCACTTTGCACATCATTTCTAAAGACATTTATGTTGAAAGGATCTGTAGAATTTATATTTTTCTAATAGATACTAGATTTAGTGGTACTATCATTTCTCCTCATTAGAACAATTTTATTCTTTTGCAATCAAAGTCATCAGTTTAAGTTCATCTAAAAAAAACAGACATCAGCATATTCATTACCAAGATGATTTAACTATATTTTAAAGCACAACAGTAAATTGCATTCACTTATCAAGGGGTTTGCTCTCCTACTTACCAATATTTATAATCACAAAACTCTGCTTTCCTCAGCAATGGCTACAATTGGACCAAGGAAGTTTGTATTTAAACCATTCTTTTAAAATAGTGCTATTTTTATGCTGTTGTGGTGCCTTTTAGCAGAAGCCTTGAAAATAATCAGTATCCCTGTGTTCTGTGTAAATGGAGGGCTGCAAACTGCCCCCCTATTTCAGCATGTGAAATGCAGCAAAGGCAGACATTGAGTAATTACACTATATAACACAGTGACTTCGTAAGATGCATTGTTTTGGAATATTCTTGTAAAAAGGTAAGGTTCTTTCTCTTGCAGGGAAGTCCTGACTTCCTGCAACCTGTTTTATGGTCTTCTTTATACACCACCACACCTTCTTCCCCAAAGTGCATTCTATCTCTTACTGAGAACTGAACTGGTCCAGTGACTTGAAGGTCCATTTCAGGAAGAACTTCTAATCCATTTTAATGAAAGCTGTGTGTTTCAATCCCCTGGACTACTTTGATAATCTCAGCTGCACAAGTGGTGCTGATGTTACAATTTTCTGCTGAATCAGAATGTAATGGAAATCCATGCTTGTTGTTAGGGGAAGTCCTGTCTGCAGAAGAGCATAAAGCCAAGGCCTGCTAGCTCACATTCATCACTTCTGCAGGCAGAAAGGGAGGAAAGAGTTATTTGTTGAGAAGATTGGGTTAAAGTGTGTGGGTGTCAGCTGCAGGATCTTAAAAACTGTAACATATACATTTGCTTCCTGCAGTCTACAACTTCATCTGGGCATTGGTAGTTGCTTCTAGCTGTGAATAGCTAAGAGGTGTCAGGGAGGACTCTCTTTCTGAAGGAAACAAGTGCAACACCGTAATAGGGCATTGCACAACAGCTGGGAGCAAGGTGATCCCCAGAAAGTATTTTGTTTTCCTTCTGGGACAAAAGGTGTTATTAAAAGTGTAAGATATTAATACTAAAATTACATTCATTTTATATCAATGTCACTGTATTACTGGAAATCAATATCCACATACTTCAGCAACTTCTGTTTGTGACAATTTATTAAGCATAAATAAAGAAGTGTCCCTTCAGGCCGCAAGAAGTACAATGTAGCAGAGTATACTGCAGATTTGCTCTTTTTCTTCTCCCTGCAATGTGCAAGGAACTGTGAGATTAAAAAAGGTTGGCCCTGTTAAGAACCTAACACATGCTGGAGGGGGTGTCTTTTCAAAGCGCTTTCTCTGAGGGGAAAAAAAAATGCTGTTTAAATATTGCATTGATAACATTTAAAATGATCTTTCATCATTTCTATCCTAGAGAATGATAGCGATACTATAGCAAGTGACAGAAATAACCTTTTAATAAAAGTGAATTTTTATAGTAGGACTGGATAGCTCAGGATATTAGTAATGGAACATAGAACCTCTCCCTTCTAGCTCATCCGTTCATGTCTGTCCCTGCCTGGTAAAGACCCAAAATTATTATCATCAGATGGCTGCTTGGGGGCCCAGAGGAAACGAGTTGGTGGTCTTGGTCCAGTCACTGGCACTAATTGCCATCCTTGCTGACAGTCTTGTTAGACAGGCGTGGAATCAGCCCTGCCTTAATGAACTATTGCACAGGTTTTCTATTATACCCCTACATTCAGTCACCTGAATGCTTTGCAGATATTAGTCATATTGTCCTCACAACACCACCAGTCAGCAGGGACATATTTACCCCTGTCTGCAGATGGGGAGGCAGGGGTACAGAGCAGCTGTACTTAGCCATGCGGGAAGCTGGAGACAAAGGTGAGCGCCAGGTCCCGCTCTCCCGATCCAACCCTCGCTGCAATGCCATCTCCCCGGCTCGTCTGAGCTGCACCAAGGGTTCCACCAAACAAGAGCTGGTGCATGACGGAGAATGGGCACTGCAGCTGACTGCATCCCACGTAATGTGGGCTCAATATTTCCCAGCGTTTGCACTAGGGCGCAGGGAAGGTGCTGCTGCAGAGAAATGTTGCAGGGGCCATGCATTATTACAGGAGATGTGTTTTCAATAACGTGGGGAACAAACTTGCCCACTTCTAAGAACAATAGACCCACAGACTGTATTTCTGTGAATCAGATGGTTTGTGACTGATGAGGCTTTTTTTCCACTTTGGCATAATAAGCAATTTACTTCCTCACTGATACGGTTATTGTCACAGCTTTTGCACTAGTGTTTGATAGCATTGATTAGTTTGTGCTATGCTAATTTTTAGCACGAGGAGGGAATTGATTTACTTCAAGCTTAGTATATTTTAGCACTGAAGTGGAAATAATTCCATTGAAAATATGGAAAATGAGCAGTCACCTTAACAATTGAATAAATGACTTGACATTTGTGGGGCTAAAGTATTCGATAGATAAGAAGATTTTCATATTAAAAATAAATCATTGGCCTACCTATTATTTAGCTAGGCTTGGAATCATGAATAAAGGGTCTCCCACAGAAAGAGAGAGAAGATTATTGATTGCACCTCCATATTAAAAAAATTAAATGGGTGGCATTTCCTGGTTCCTTATGGGAAAAAGTCGGTGCCTTTAGGTTGTGGTCAGAATAACTCAATAATTTTAAAAGCAGTTCTTTTATCACAAGGTCATAGATGATGTGATTTCCTGTGTCTTCTGCAGATACCAGGTAGAAAACCTTTAATAAGAATTTCTTGTATGAATTATTCACAACTCAGAAGTGTGCTTCATATTCAGCTAAGTTAAAAGGAAGCAAAGCGTATTCTGCATCAAAGAACTTGCATGAAGCAGGATGAAAATAACAGAACAGCGGAATCTTTCTGGGGAAAGAAAAAAACGCTACAGCAGTAAAAGTGCTAGCAAAGGCTGCTGTCATGTCTAGTGGAACTAAACATATTGTGAAATAAAAATTACATTACCATTCTTACAAAACCCAACACACAAAATACTCTAAAAATATCTGAAGGAGCTTGTCTTTCCAGTATGAATTTGTTTCATTTTTTACGATTGCTTTACTACTAAACATATTTGTCTGTAGGGATACACATCATAGAGGGCAATATGAAGGAATAGGTTGTTCTGGCTCCAGTTAACCCATTCACAGCATCACAGAAGAAAAATAAAAACAGGGATGAGGGTTCTAGTCTCAGCTCCATCTACAGCACTAGGTCACATACTGTGAAACAGAGATCATGTAACCCCTTATATGACCAAGGGCATTATAAGCATGATACTCACTTTCTGGGTATGTAAAAAATGTCCTTTGATTAGAAGCAACAATCAGTTTTGATGATTGAACCCAAACTCAGTGGGAACTTTCTTATGAACAGATAGAGTGCTTTTGATATATTTTTCACTCTGAAGAATTAGGTCCCTAGTTTTAAAAAATTGGGTATTAAAAACTACCTCATGTCTTGCTTTCAACCTCAGTGGCATAAATACTTGTCTATAACTTGCAAGCCAGAACCCTTCCTACTCTCACAGGGATCTCGTGAAGATAAATTAATCTGTTTGTGAAACCCAGAGAAAATATTACAGAAGCATTGTATAAGAAGATGAGAAGAGATTTAATAATGGTGTATTCAGTCCTGCATTTGAAGGCTGTATAGTAAATAATAAAGTCATAGAATGAATTACAAGAATAAAAGAAATTATGAACACTGAATGAGACCTGGTTCCTGCAGAAATAAGTATGTAATTTGTAATTAGTATCTATCATAATGTATTCCTATAAAGGAGAAAGATTTACAGAATTTACAGAGGAACTCTTTAATGTAGACTTTTCAATCATGATCATACGGCCTGCACATGCTTTTGATGTAAGGCAAGTTCTGAAAGGCACTTTTCTTCCAAACCACAATAACAGCAAGAATGTGGAACAGCTGCTTAAATGTGCCCAACATCTCCTGAGCAGTTAGAATTAGACATGCGGCAGCTTTAAGTTTCTTTTTGCAGCTTTTTCTGAAAGCCTCATCATGAGGTGTTGTGGTGGGGGTGAGATGTCCAAAAATAGAGATGTCACAGATACAAGTTCCTCAAAGACAGCAAGAGAGTTGAGATCTCTTCTGTGGGCTCAGGGTCTTGTGAAGATTTACCCTTCATAAGGCTCCCTTACCTGAGACCAGCTATTGGAAATAGATTCCCGTTGATGTAGCCGTAGTCAAATGCCAAATCAGGGGAGAGGTCTGTGCTTCCCAAATGTCTGAAAAGTCAGCCACGTGGAAAATGTTGCAGCCTCATTCCAGCTGAATTCAGTTTGCGGACTTGGGGAGGGGGAATAGAAAATGGTATTTCTTGTGCCATCTTCTGAATTACCTCTGCTCAGTTAACTACTTGAAATTCTTGTGCTCCTGTTGTAGTGAGTATTGAAAGAGCAGCAGGAGCCTCTGTCATTTGATATGAACATGTCTCTGAACAGCAATTTAAATAAAGACCTGGTAGGATTTCTTTCAGTTGGTCTTGTTTGGTCTTGTTTTAGCATAGCATTGAAAACAAGTTTGTGGTGTCTCTTCACGTTTTGAGGTAGACACTTCTTTAAGAGAAGGTTAACCCTT
>VYZR01042302.1:5224-20985 GCA_013400675.1 Oxylabes madagascariensis
TTTCACTTTATTATTTTAATAAAAATAAGAAGTACCAACAGAATCTTTATGCCTACAGACAGGTCACCAGTAAAATGCGAAGCAGCATCACTGGAGGGAAAACCGAGCTCAGTTTCCCAATGTATTTTGGCCCAAGTTAGAACTGGGTTATTCCACATACCTCCACTCTCATACTGTTATCCACAGCGAGTCTCTTATAAAAAGCCAGAGATGGGATGATTTAGAGGGTTTCCAAACACAACCAACCCTTACCTTGAGCACCTTTTCTGTGCACTGAAATTATTCACATCCCTGAAGATTCTTAACATAAATACATCCTTAAAATGGAATAGAATGTTCAGGAGACAAAACCAGATGGACTCAAAGCGAGACATCTTCAAACCAAGAAGATGGTTTTGTATAAACTACAACACAGTGGATAAGCAGCATTGAAAGGTAGCATGCAAGAGGTACCTTCAGCAAGCGTGANCAGCATTGAAAGGTAGCATGCAAGAGGTACCTTCAGCTAGCGTGATTTAATACAGCACACAAGTACAGGACACTAATAATCCACACACAGATCAGCAAATCCAGAAGACAGTCCTGCTGGCTCACATCTCTTCACAATAGCTGGCAACAAACCAGTTACATTTTAAATAGTCTGGTCCACTCCAAGCAGCCGAAGTTAAAGCAATTCTCGCTCTCCTGAAGAACATTTTCTTCCCAATGTTATGATTCGCTTACAAAGAAGCTACAGTGTCAAGGCTTCTAAGACCTGGTTTAAACAACAAAGACTAAATTTAAAATTGACTATAGGTTTTTGCAGCACTAATAAGGCCTCCTTTTTAATTAATTCTACAGGAGGGCTTCTCGCACAATTAAATGGCAGAATGACTCACAAAACAGGAAGGACAGCCTGAGTCGTTTTTAGTTTAACTAGCCCAGTCCAGCTCATCAGGCCAGTTTAGCCTAACTTATTTTTATCTTTCTCCATTTCTCCTTTCAAATTTACAACAACAAAGGCATCACAATGCTCCCTAACTTATCATTTCCAGAGGAAGCAGTGATGTTTCGAGAGTCCTCAGTGAAGTCCAAGAACAAAGAGTACCACAGGTACCATTATCCAAACCACCTGTCCTGCAACTCTGAACTACAGAGCAATGAGACTAAGAGGCAATAAGCCATCTCTGTCACCTGCACCAGCTGCCTGAATTGATCAGTGGTTCAGACCAGAAAAAAAAAAAAATTAGAACAAAAATAGAGAATACCAGAGAATGAAAGATCATTAAAGAGAACATGAGAGGTAAAGATAACCATGCATCCAGGAAAAAAAAAATCCTACAAAGAAAACAGCATTTTAGCAAGCAAAGAGATAAAGACTCATTAGAGAAAAGTTACTTCAAGTCTGGAAAGGGACATCAGAGAGTGGTATTTCCTTTGCAATTGCTTTAGCAATTTGTGAGACTTTGCCCTGTTCTCATCTATTTTTGATCCAAAATCCACATCCCCTCTACAAAGCAAGCAAGACTAAGAATTACTGTCCTTCAGAGCCACTAAATAAAAGCAAGCCATTTTCCAGCTTCCAGAACTTTCTGGATTTTGTCTACCCATACAATAATTAACAACAGTGCAGGTGGCCAGTGACAATTTCTGTATGATGATAAACAGTTATTTATCAAGATCTTTCAAATGTGATTAATTAGTTACATTAGGGGACCGGTGATTTGGTATGAAGCCCCTCAGACACATCTGGAACTGACTTCCCAGATGCTAAGTTAAACAAACAGTTGCTCTAGAAGAGCTCAAGAAACACATAAGCAACATCACACATAGCTGTGAAGACTTTTCATTTGTAGAGGGTGGAGGCTGAGGCTTGCTTCACAATTCCTGCTCTTTCTTCCATACATAGACTGTAAAGCAGGACAGCATGTTGTTGTTTCCTATCTCCTTAAACCACTTCAATCTATGGCACAAAACCCAGGCTTGATTTTTGTACAATGAAATAGGAATTTTAAATTGTGACACACCACAAACAGAAACGATTGTTTCATTCGACTCATGAGCAGATTTTTCAAGATTTCATTAGCATAATGTTCACTTATAAAGGCAGGAGAACTTTTTCTCCTAAGCCTCCCAGAGAGCAGCTTATATCCAGAAAGGCGAGATTTAATTATCATTAGGCCGGCATAACTGCCAGAATCATTACTGGTCATAAAATAATGTTTATGCAACATGCCACAATTCAGAAATGCCACATAAGCTAATCAAACTCACTTTCTACTGTTGCTTTACAATTTCGTTTCCATAAATTTCAAGATCTCTTCTTCAGCTCTTGCATCTTAGCACAGAATTTAAAAAAACCCCACAGGACAAAACACTTTAGTCTTGCTGTATGGTGAGTGCCTGGATAATGAAGTCCTTACAGCTCCATTTGTTGATACAGTTCTAACATCAAATAGTACCTGAAGGACTTCCATTCTAAAGCAGAAACAAAAGGAATGGAGGTGGAAGGAGAGCAAGCTGAAAGAATGTGACTTACAGGAAAAGTAAGTCAAGAGGAAGAGTTTTATTTCAGTCACTTCTGAAGGGCATTTATATTACACAGTCACTGTAGTAAGACATGGAGAAGTTACTAATTCAAATACAATTGCTACAAAAAGTGAGGAGTGCTAAGTCATTACGAGTAATGTTTACTCTAAAAACAAAACATGGAGAAAGTTAAATGCTAGCCAAAACTGGGAGTGTTCCACAGAGCTTGGTTTATTAACAAGCAGGTAATTAAGACCATCCTCTGTGGCATGAATTTCAGTTCATTCACTTTATAATACCTTCCCTAAACCTTACTCCTTTTGCCCTAAAGATAGCACCTAATTTTGAGTTGGGGACCAACACTGGCTGACACAATTTATCCAAAATATTTAGCTTCAAGTCTCTGAAAACCTCCAATGCACAGCAAAGAGATGAGATTCCTGCTACTCTAGTAGATGTCTCCTTTGTAAACTGTATGGAAGTTAAAAGCTGTAGTTGAAAACCCTTCCAAACTTGCTCACCATTTGAACTAAAGTAATTTCTCAAAATGAACTCAGGACAAAGTGCTGAGAAGACCTTTAGATCCAGGCTACAAGCATTCCTGCTCCATCAGCTGATCAACCAGCATTTTGTCAACTACAACAGGTTTAAAAACAACCATACCTCAACTTTCAAAGCTTATCCTGACAGGGTCTAATAAACACAGAAGCATCCCGAAAAATAATTACATTTGGAATGTCCAGATTTTAATTTAACAGCCTGCTTTGAAAGATTATTTAATTAGATAATTTTAAAAACACCTATTAAACTGGAATAGTAGAGAGATGAGAGCAACCAGACTTTCCATGTTAAAACAAAAAACAAACTAAAAGAAATAAGGAACCACCTGTGCGATCTCATTTTCCCAGCCTGGCACGTTTCAGCCACACCAAACACTTTGTTTCTTCAGTTGTCCTGTAGCTGAAGCAGTCCTGTCTTAGATCAATATCACATGCACACCGCAAACACCAGAAATTCCCTAATTGAAAATTAAAACTTTTAAAAGTGGTTTTGCAAGCAATCTCTAGTGAAAGGTGTCTATTCAGCAAGGGGCAAGAACAACGTGTCCTTACGGTGGTTTTAGTGACCATGGCTGGAAGGCAAAACTGTCAATAAATCCTCCAGCTTCTGTAATATTGAATTCCAGACTCACTACAGTATTCCCTGACACAAACACTCTCGTCTGTGTTTTTTGTATCAAATTACATGGCAACTCTGTCACAATCTATGTGAAGCAAGGGAAAGATCCGTTCCTCCAACAATATTTCCACTACTTGTCAGTTTAACTGCATATCTTTTTCTCATGTACACTTCTTATGTAGCAGAACGAGAAAAAAAAAAATCATCCTTTTGTGTGTCAAAACAATCCTCTTCCCTTGTCTCTCTCCTCCTCACTTCTCTTTCTCAAAGGAAGATTTTTGTTCACATTCCTAAAAAAAAATCTTCATTCTAACAAGGTAGCTTACATTGTAGGCCTCTACCTACTTTGTACAATCAAGTGATAAAGACAGATTATTGTCCATATGGTTTTTAGGCTTCCTGATATACCTTTTTTTTTTTTTTTTCCTGGGGGAAGAAAAGCTAACCTAGCATGTGGGGCAGAAGTTTTCCTGTAGAAGTCTGCATAGGATGTCCAGACCCTTTTGCACATGCAGAAATGCCCTGATGCATATGACAAGTCATCTCCACTAGCTGAAAGTTTCCCTTGAACCCCTAGAGCTGCCTTCCTCCTCACTCCATTTAAACAAAATCTCAGTGTGAGGCCGGGACACCCATCATACTTTCACGAAACTCCCCTACACTTTATAACACAGAGCAGTGCACAACTGGTACTGTCTCTACAACACAAATTTACAACAAATTATTTAGAATTCTTGCTCTTTCTATCACCAAAATCTCTTTCTTCTCCAGCTGATAGCACCAAATATGTTGCTACCATGCAGGAACAGGAAAGTTATTTCCTCAAGCATTCTAACCAGAAATTATTTTTATATCAGAAAAATCTATTTATAACAAGCTATCAAGACTTTTGCACCTTCTTTCCCATCACACACTTCCACAAATAAAAAACCTCATTGCGAAATCAGTTAGCCCTTGGAAATCTAACACCATTTCAACTTGAACCCTACTGGTAATGAAGAAAATGAGACTGATGCAAAAGGTAATTAGCAAGAGATGCACTTCTTAAATAAAACAAGTGCTCAGACTCAGTGATGGGGATGGCACGTAAGTCCAGGGACACTCTGGAATCTCTGCACAGAAAGGAAAGTAACATAGTGTAAGTAAACATCTGTGGCTTTCTTTCTCAGTTAGCAGAGTCCCTAGACTTCAGACTACATTACTGAAACAGAGCCTACGTGAATCTTGAAGGTCATACCGAAATTTCAGTTGGTGCAGTGTGTTTATATAATAATCCTTCACAATAGTAGCATATTGTATCTTTATTCCCGTATGATAATGGTTTCACATTCATTACCTAGTACAGTCCAAGACATTAATTTCAAAATACTAATTCCCCTAGGGTTTATTTCTCATGTACTTTGAGTCAGATTTGTTTTTCTGGCCCACCAGCCAGTGTTACTTGGGATGCTCCAGCAAACAACCAGCTGATTTACTGGGTGTGGGAAAAACCACCACAAAACCACACAGACTTTCACCTGATTCAGTGAATCCATGGGGGGGAGAAGAATTTAAACAATGAATAGGCTTTGCAAAAAACTACAAAGTTTTACAAAGGTCACCTCCTTAAAAGATACCTTATAGTGGCTTCTGCATCACTATCCTGAGATTCTTGGGAAGTTTGGGAACCTACATGCAGATGAGTTCTTTCATTCTAATTCAGCTTTACATGTCATACTATTGGAAAGCTACGACTCCACAAGTTCTTTCAAATAGATGAAACTTTTTCCCCCCAGGTATCCAGCATGTAAACTATAATTCTTGGTGCAGAATAATAATTAAAAAAAAGGCAATTATCCTTCGTATCACTACATATTACAGACTAGGAAAGGTCAATTTCCTAAGTATCATGAAACACCCTTTTATAGCACTGGTTAGTTAAAAGATAGAGATCCTAATTATATGGGATGTCAGTTTTTGCCATCACTGTCAAAGGTAGCCAGCATCAGTGTCACCCAAGACTTCTAAATCACATACAAAGTAATTAAAGCATTATTTTAATACACACACTCACTGAATCTCAACTTCTGTGACACTTAATTCAACAAGATTGATAATGGCGCCACCCAGATTGCTGGTGAATCATTCGCAACACGTCATAAGTTTCCAAAAGCATTCCTGCTCATTTCTCTTCATCTGCTTTAGCATGAGCACTTTTACATAATAATACACATCTCAAGATGCCCCTAAATTAAACTTCATGATATGATTGTCTGCAATTTCCAGATTCATATGTTCATCTGTTCACTGGAACATTAGTTTCTTAAATTATCAGCATACAACGATCCCATCAGGAATTTCTAAAATATTTCGCTTTAAACTAAGCCAGTTTGGATACAAAGCTGACAAAAAAACCCTCACAAAAACAAACAGCAAAACACCAGAAAGCATACAAGTTACTTCCCCCTTATTTCGCTGAAGGTTCCTGCTGCTCATAAGTGATTGACAAACTCAAGTCTCTGGTTGTCAAAACAGACTGCTCTGATGGTACCTGCCTTTTCTAAATTTACCTCCAAGCAGCCTGTCAGGCTGTCTGCTTTGACAGACCCTTTTCTAGGACAGGAAGGCAAAGCCATAAGCTATCTCTGGGAAAGGAAAAGGTGCCTGATAACGTCTGCTTCTATTTATGTTAGTGGGAACTATAATTTCATTATCAGCATTGTGTATTGATGCACTGAAGAAAGCCATGGTGCTCCTGATGAAGCTTAGAAACTAGCAATAATGTACACACTGCTCCTGAACACAGGTTATTTTAACAGCCATGAAGTCCCACATTAGCTTCATTGACTTCAAACGCAGCAACACAGACATTTATAGCTGACAAAATCAACCACCTCCACATCCTTATACGCCTCAAAGAAGTAAGGAATGCAAGTTTAGGAATATATTAACTTCTGCCTCATTGTATTCCTGTGTTATCTCACAATTCTATAGCTAAACAATGTGAACAGAGTATAAAGGCTGAATTTAACAGCTACATTTATCTTCCAGCAGTCATTAAATGACAGCATTGCTACACCAGTTACATTGATTAAAGCAGCTCAGCTACAATCCAGGTTACTTTGAACCTTTTAATAATTTCTGCAAATTTTTAATTTCTTCCCCCACTTCAGCCATTTTCAATATGGCAAAAACACACAGAGAACCATAGCTTCTGCGGGAGGAACAAATGATTTGTCACTCGTACTCGACTAAAATTTATAAAAATAAGAGACGCGCTCTGGACAAAAAGGCATGCGGAGGTAAACAAAACATTCCCAGTTCCCTAGGAAAAAAAACCCAAAACCCGCATCAGTTCCCTGCTGTAAAACAAGACCGACCTCGCAATGGCTCCTGAGGACAAAACCTGACACCAGGCCATTCCCAGCCATCAATCCCAGCTACACCGACACCGCACCCCCGGCACGAAACCCTACCCACTCTGTGGGTGTAATCCAACAGCCAAAACAACGCCAGGGTGGAAAAACTAGTGCAAGTCAGGGAGATCCTGCGCGGTTTCACCATCGTTCGCAGAGGGAGCCAAGGCCACCTCGGCTCTTCCCTTAGGCACGACAGACAAAAGAGCCACAACCCAGGGCGGAGAGGTGTCCCGGGGACCGGTAGGGCTCTGTCATTATTTTCCCTTCGTCTCTGTTGTTCGACGCGACACAGGGATGAGTTTTCTCAGGCAGAGGCAGGCAGAGCCCCTGGAAAAAACAACAGCAGGCAGAGGGGACACACAAAAGCCGCCTGTCCCTCGGCCGCCGCAGCCTGAGGCGATGCCGCCTCTCCCCACCCCCAGCCGGACCCGGTCCCTCTCCGCCTCCCCCCACCGGGCACCGCGACCCGCGGCGCCTCCCCGCCCGCCCGAGGCGTTCGGAAATCGAGCCCGGCGGGCGCCTGAGGCCTGGCGAGGCACAAAGCCGCAGAATTGTTACAAGTAGAAAGCACCTCCGGAGACCGTCTCGTTCCGGCGCCCGCCCCTCCGCCTCCTTTCTCGGCAAGGCGGGCAGAGCTCTCCCGCCCTATTGTTCCCCGCACCCCGCGGCGGAGGCAGCGCACTCACCACGCGGGCCGGGCTTCCTGCAGCGCCCACCGGCCCCCTCAGCTCCGGCACACCGGGGCCGCCGCCGCGCCCTGCTGCTGCTGCTCCTCCAGCGGTACACGCGGGCCCCGGGGCAGCGCCGCCATCGCCCGCCGCCACCCCGCTGCCACTCCGGCAGCGGCCATCTTGTGCGTCGACTGCTCCTCTCGCCGCCCACCTCCCTCCCTCCCTCCAGCTCTCTCTCCCCCTCCGCTCCACCCGCCCCTTCCTGCGCCCGCCTTCCCCGGTAGCCGGGATGGGGCTGGACGGGCCGGGGAGAAACAGCCGAGTCCCGGCCTGCAGCCCGTGAGGGCAGGGTGGGGGAAGTGTCGCCCGTCTCGGGGAGGGTACCTCGCGCTCCGTCAGGGACGGTCTCCAATGTTAGATGCCGTCCTCCTCTCAGGTGGGGTTTTTTCCCCGCCTCTCACCTCCTCTTGTCATAGTTAGCGGGCTTCGGGGGTGGAGGCCGAGGCTTTTCACACACGGAGTGGGTCCTGGGGAGCGCTCTGTGTTTTGGGAGCTTCCTGAGGGCCCCCGCCCGCCATTTTCTCTGCCTCAGGAACCTCTGCTGGCGGACCCTGCGGTTGCCTCATGCCATCACACCTTATTGTTTCGAGCCGGTTACTTTCCTTACGTCAGGGAAAAATAACACAAATTAACTGCTCGCTTACTTGGCCGCGCAGGGCAGAGCTTTCGGGGTTTTGCTTGCCAGTCCCAAGTGAAGGCGCAGAGGTGGGCTCGCTGCTGGAGAAGGTCCCCCGTAGCTTTGTGTGCTGCAGGACACAAATCATCCTCAGCTTTAACCAGCACTACAGGTAAGATGTTTGGGGACCCTCCAAGCTTTCCTGTATCACAGTTCAGAGCTAGTTGGGATACAGAAATCTTAAAACGCAGTTATAGAATATCTTGCAGTCACTTGACTTGCAGCATTTACTAACCACGTACGGACTGACAGTAATTAGTTGTTAAAAGAGCTAATTATTTAGCATCGGGGTATTTCATGGTAACATCCACTTGATGCCTGTTTATGAGAACGTGAATATGGTGTAAAATACTAAGGAATTTAGCCGTATTTAAATTAAAGACCAAAAATGGTATTCGGTGGTCCCGTTTTATTGCTCCTGTCATGTCTACGCCCAGCTAGAGGCTCTGTGGGATCAATCTTGCTGTGATGCCGTTGTGCAGGATGCTGTGCAGGGAATCACTGCTTTTCTATTTCCTTTCATAACCCAGTGTATTGTTGTCAGTCCAACGTCTGAAGTGCAGCATTGCATGACCTGGAAATACAATTTAAATAGGATATCGTCAAGCCCGAAGTAGCCATGCCCAGAGCCAGGGACTAGAGAGAGCAGCCTGCAAAAGGAAGCTGGGTTGTGACATGCAGACAGAAGACTGAAATTCCTACACACGGGGAAGAACTACATAGGGTAAGGTTACTCTTCAGCTCCTACTTCTGACTCTTGTACTGACTATAGACAGACTTGCATTAACTTTACAAGAAATGTGGTGGTAGTAACTGAAAGTGTTATTTCTATCTGTTTTACTAAAGTAATAATCTCTATTATTTAGGCTTTTCCACCAAAACAATCTTAATGTTTATCAAGGATCAGAGCTTAAATAAAATAGTATTAGGAAATGCTATTAATTTCTGAAAACAGAGTTTTCTAGCCACAGTCACAGGCATTGAGATCTTACGAACACAGAAGGTTAAGATATTTACAAAGAGCACCTTTGACTTAGCAAGAGCTTTACTATGAGCTAGAAAAGAAGTGTGAAGTGGAAATATCCAAGGCCAGGTTGGACAGGGCTTGGAGCAACCTGGTCTAGTGGAAGTTGTCCCTGCCTATGGCAGGGTTTGAAACAAGATGAGCTTTAAGGTGTTTCCAACCAGTCTGATATTCTGTACCACAGAAACTTTTCAATCCACAATTGCCATCTTTTGCAGACTCCTCTTTAAATGTTACAGTAGAAATGTGAGCCTTGTTGGAGGTCAGTGTCCTGATTAGAAGCAGAAGATGGCATTAGGAATTGCTAAAATGGTAGGTGTTCTTTGCAACCTTGGTTTAAAGTCACAGAAGCTAGAAATGGTCAGGGCCTGAGGACATCCTGTTACTTCTCAGTTTCTAGCAAGTGGTTGTACGGTGTTCTGATGTTCTCTTCAGTCTGGGTTTTAATATTCTAGTCTAGGGGCTTCTACCACTTTCTCTTTTGGTTCCTGTATTGTGGAAAGGCTTCATTTTTCATGTAGTTTGTTTTCCCTCAACATTTAATTCCATTACCAGTATGAACTTGCTATCAACAATTTTCACCATTACAGCATAGGTTACCATAGTAGTATATGGTTAAAATTTAAAGAAGTGGGATATGAAATGACCCATGGTTCTTATGATGTAACACTGCACAGATGAGGACTTTAATTCTTAAACTCCGCTTTAGGCTTCCATCAGAGCCAGGCTTTTCTAATGTTTATTCTTTATTATGTTTTCTGAAATTCAGAAATTTGTAGATGAGCTTGTTCTCTTGTTGGGAACTGATCCCACTAGATAACCTGCATTATTTTTAGTGTCTGTTTTCCCCAGTTACACAGCATTTCTTCCTGCATGACAGACTGCTTCAGCATTTGAAACACAAACCGTTATTTGTCTTTAGGATTACTGTTTCCAAATATCATTTCAGCTTATCATTAAATCTGCTATAATTCATCTCCACTTGTTTGCATTGTTCTTTCTTGTTCTCAAAAACCCACAGGAATTAGTTTTTATTCTACTGCATATAGTCTCAAATTTTTGATTCCTTTCTCTCTTTTTTTTTTTTTTCCATCCAAAAGGGGATAATGTGTAGGCATGGTTCTAAGATCTGACATTTGTGGCTAAGCTACTAATGTTCTTCAAATTATACATTAAAAATTACTCCCCATTTTAGCCTGTATGACTGAGAGAAATACCTAAAATACCAGTGTAACTGTCAAAGGCTATCATCTCACCATTCAATTTTTATATTACGCCTTCTATATAAAACTGCTCTAGAACTGTGGTACCAGGATAGCTGTCTTTATAAAAAGAAATGTGTATTTTTTACATGTCTTGGCAGTGTTTCAGTTTGCTATTTTAGTTAGCAATGTAAAGCTGATAATTATGGAAAAATTCTCATTTTGAAACTTGTGATATCAAAATGGAAGGCAAGAATGAAATACTTCTCCAGGTGGCTGCAAGCATGTCCTTATAATTTCACACAGTGAAGATTCTTGCACAGATAAACCACAGATAATAAAAAAGAAAACCTTTAGCACTTGTATATGCTTGACCATCGTGTTAAGAAAATTCACGGTAATGCTTGACCATCACGTTAACAAAATCTAAATTCCTGCGCTTTTATAAAATTCCATTGACAAAAGCAGAGGACTGTATCCATCCAACATAATCATTGAAAAAAATTCAGATGTTCATTAAAGAGCATGCTGAATGTCATCCAATCCCGTGGGATACAGATGCAACTATTAGAGTTAGTTTTATATGCTTATTTTAAATAATAAAAAAGTGACAGCAGAATACAGCCTTGCACTGTGGACATGCTCTGTATCTCCACCATAACACACAAGGTTTCCATTTCCCATATACAAAAGAAGCCTAGGGGATCTAAAGGAATGTGAAGTCCATATGTGTAAAATGAATGTTCCTCCATGAAAGCTTCTCTCACAAGCATTCACAAATTCACAGTTTGCACAAATAAATAATATTATACAGCCCACCAAACATCAGATTTGTTTAAAAACTTTTTGCAGTCCTTTGATGCTGTTCATAATAAATTTGTAGAATAGCAGTACAGTTATTAATGTTCGTATTTTTAGGCTACTTGGAATGCAAAGATCTATGTAAATATACCCTCTGACTGCAGCTGCTGTGGAAGAAGAAGAAATATAAAGAAGGTAAGAAACTTTGTTTTGATGATTTCTCATTAGAGGTTTCACTACCTTAACCATCCCATCTCATCATCCTTCCTGTCCCACTGCTGTTGTGGGATGCAGAAAGCTGACTTGAGTGTACGTGCCCCACCTTCTCCTCCTGATTGCCTTTTGTGCTTACATGTCATTGCCTGCTTTGCTCCAATCCCAGACCTTCCGGTGTCATTCAGCACATCTCTCTTTTTGGGATAAACATTTTGAAGCAACAGAAAGTCCAAGAATTGGCAGCATCACAAGTCTGTAATTCCACTACGCAGAGCCAGTACCACACCACATCCTTGTTACTGCAGTGCCCTCTGCCGAAGTAACATCTCCTTGGCTTCTGAGTCCCCTCGGGCAGGGGCTGCCACCTCTTCATCTTGCATTTTACTTCCTTGCTCTGTTTCCTTTTCTATTCTGTCTCAACAGAAAAGCAGAAGTATGACCCTTTATTTCCTTTCCTTGCTCCAGTGGTGTTTAGGTTGAAATTTGTTCTTCTCCTTCATAGCGTTGCTGCATCACATTTTACAGTAGTCTCTTAATGAGCTTAGGAAGGTAACGTGTGTTGGGATGATAAATAATTAAGACAATTATATTTTGTAAGAATTCCAGTGTGTGTGTGTATAAAGCTGAAAACCACCTAGATTAACAATGTAATTTTGTTCCTTTCTGGCAAGTTTACTCACGTACTATAAAATTGTGAGAAAATGAGAGACAGGTAAGGCAGTTAGTACCTTCGCTTAGCTGCATGTGAACCCATAGCCTCACGCTTGTTTTGCAGGGTAAGCTAAATTATAAAGGTTAATAGCAAGGAGTGACAAGATGAGGAATGGTCTTGCCTCCTGTTCCAACCACTAGACCTTGTGCATCCTCCACTCTCATGCAAGTTATAAGTAAGTACATTAAAACTAAACTGCCATCTGAAAAATTTTTCCAATCGAATTTGCCAGGGAAAGCACTCTTACCACATATAAAAGGTAGGATTGTCTTACGTCTCTGTAATCTCATCACATTTCTGCAGTAAAAGAAAATGTGCTGATGATTTCCTGGAATTTTCCTTGCTTCGTATTATCCATAAAGACTCACCAGTTTGGTACTGGTTTGGTTTGAAACCTGATACAAGACTTCCCCAGTGCATCTTCCAAGAACTAGGAGTGTCAATTCCCACAGGAAAATCAAGGGCCAACCTCAGCTAATCCTAACACATGAATAATTGCATACAGCATGTTTAGGTGTTTTTATATTTGTGTGGGTCTCAATAAACTGCTGCTTATTCAGATCTCAGTTCTCAGAGATTTTATTTAAAAAGTATGTTGTTCAGAAAGTTGCAGAGGGACATGTTTTATACTCCTCAGTGGCTTCTCAAAAGACATCTGTAAACAAAAATCAATTTTATAATACACAAATGTATATGTAATATACATATTTGTATATACGTAGCTGCAACATATGCTGGATAAACAGTTCACAAAATATTTGCAGTGAAAACCCATCAAAATTTGTTTAGGTAGGCTGAGATTATTTTTTGGAGATCATAGCTGTATGGTAATTTCTGTTAGTCTTTTACCATATTCTACATATCATGTCTTCTTTGTCAGGCACACATGCAAAGCCCCACGTTTTTAATAAGAATTTCCTCATTCAATTTTAAATTTCTTTTCAGCACAGTATTCTCAGTTTCCTCTCATTACTGTACTGGTAAAAATCTGTTAGACATCATTCCAGCAGTTCAGTTTCAGCAGGAAACGCTGAAATTTCTGTATTGTAAATGTACAGTACAGTTTGTTCTGTTGTGTATGTTCCTCTGGTTTTGGTAAATTTTGATCAAGAATTACATCATTAATCCCAACACTTAAGGATTTTGCTTTAATTTGACATTTCAACTACTATATTTTTGAACTTGCCTAAGAAGACAGCAGATTTAGTAAAAAGAAGTTGGTCTCTTTTTATTGTTTACAAAGATTTTTTTTCAAGCTTTCTTGAAGGCTTTTATAATCTGACATGCCAAAATGATGTTCCCTACTCTTCTTTGATTCTAGCAGGTGAAAGAAGCAGCATTTACAGAAGAAGAAAAAGGAAAATCACTGAAGGAAATCAGTAAGTTGAATGAAGTTTAGTAATACTGGAATTGGCTCTTATTACCAGACAGAAAGAGATAGTATTTGTGGTTTGGTGAGTTAGCTATTTCTACATAAGCTACTGATAAAATTGCTGAAGAAAAAACAGTGAAAGTACCAGAACATCCTGTGAGCACAGATAGAGCTTACATCGTGTATACATTTTTGAGATAATAAACTAATTTCTTTTAAGCAAGTGTCATCAATAACTCAGAGATTAATCGATTTTTTTTTTTAATATGCTTATTAAGGCACACAGAATGCACAAGTCTTGGCCTGTTAACAAACATCAGCTATTTTGAGAAGCACACTTTCTGGGAAATGTCTTATTCTTGTACATAAGGCCACAGTATCTCCAGTCTGTTTGTCCCCAGTGCTTCTGGTGGCTTTGCTAGGCAGACACGTGTTACCTGCATGAAAAATATGAGCCATAAAATAACTTACTCATCTTCCTTCTGAAGTCCTCAGTCTTTACAACTTGAATGTAGTTGGACTTCAGCAATTTGATATCAGAAGGTTGTTCATGGGGCAGTTTATTACAGACCATTCCAGGCAGTTGTTTTTCTTATCATTGTTTCCATTAACACAGTGCTCTGGGGAAAAAAAAAAAAAAAAAGGAAAGAAAAGGAGTGTCCTGTATTTTCATACACAAATCCCACCTTCTCCTTGGACTTCTTTCCACAGGAAGCACATAGGCATGTATGTACTTATTTGCATAACTAATAGACAAGCTAAAACTCTTCCTACCCTACATTGATGAGTCAAACACTGAAAACCGGTTAGGGCAAACACAGTCATTCACTGATCTCTCAGGTGTAGCCACTAAAACTCACGAGGTTTGGGAGGCAGGGGCTGAAACCAGCAGTTCTGGGTTTGCATGGCTGGTTTTTGCTAGCAGGGGGGGCTACAGGGGTGGCTTCTGTGAGAAGCTGCTAGAAGCTTCCCCCATGTCTAGCAAAACCAATCCCTGGCGGCTCCGAAGATGGAGATGGTGCTGGCCAAGGCTGGGCCGATTAGAAATGGTGGTAATGCCTCTGTGATAGCAGATTTAAGAATAAAGAAAAAAAAGTTGTTGCACAGTTGTAATTGCAGCCAGATAAAAATTTGCCACAAGTTTGATCAGGAGAAAAAAATTTCATAATATAACAGAAAACGCTAGTTCTGAAATGTTCTACTTCTGCATTAAACAGCCTTTTTTAAAAACAAAACATTTTTCACTCACACGTTGGACTAACACATTGTTAAATTTCATCTTTACATCCATCCTTTTTTTGTCCTTCCACAAATCCAGAAAGATTGCTCGCAATGTAATTTTCTAATCTCTGAAACAATTGCTACTAAGATTTGTTGATAATTGCAAAAATAATTTTCTGCTTTGGCAAAATTCCTTTTCCTTTTGTACATGCCCAAGTATGCCAGTAAAAGGAGAATGAAATTATTTCAGTACAAATTTAAGTTGACATCTAATATCAAATTGCAAAATTCTCCAAGGACAGCAGGTGCAGCAGGAGTCATCAGGCTACCACTTAAAAAGACAAATGTTACCAACAGGTTGGTGTTTCAAATATAATTTTAAAAGCAGAACTGTCTCTTCCTCTGTATGAGTATTTCAGTTTCCTTGGACAACAGTGTTGCAGTGAATTACTAAAGTAGGAAGTTCTCACAGAGTTAATGTTCTCATTAATCTGATCAGTTTTGTGCAAAACACAGATATGGATCAGGTTTTTCTGAAACAGATCTTACCTTTCCAGCCACAGCAATGACTCGAGCAGATCCTTCCAGCAGTGAAGAGCACAGTCTATGTTTTACTTCTTCAGCCAAAATTTTATCTTGTTTATATATATATATATATGCAATATATATGAAGCACCAACAGATAACAGAATGTTTTATATCAGGGCTTCAAAAAATTCAG
>VYZR01042313.1:3797-21875 GCA_013400675.1 Oxylabes madagascariensis
AAAAAGAAAGCAAACAATTTTTAGAAGTTACCCATTCAAAGAGAGATGGAGAGAGAGAGGAAAAGAAAGAACGAGGCAGAGAGATTATAGAATTTAATGATTAAGAATGTGTGCAGTGCAGTATAAGTACATTTGTTTCCTTGGAAACAAACTAGTACTGTTGCACTGAAGAAATTTGTAAGCATTAAAAAATTCTGTAATCAGGCCCCAGGAGAACATATTAAATTTTTTAAAAGGGATAAATATTTGACATTCCTGGCCGTTTCCTGACTGTACTTGTTGATGGGGCTGCTGTCAATGGGTGGTGCTCCTGACGTTGAGGAAATGCATCCATGAACCTGCACAGCCAAAACCACTCTTTTAACTGGTCAATCCATCCAGCAGGATCAAAAACTTTCGAATCCACAGGCAGATTTAGATCTTTTAAGCAGTGGGTACATGGCAAATGCAGCTAAAGGCAGATAAAGGTAGACTACCAAACCTGCAATAAAGGTTCAAGGGGGGAATTGTTAAGAAGAGGGGATAAAACCTCTGCCTAAGTCACTTTTGCTTGCAAATAACAGCAGGTTGGCTCCCAGGAAGAAGACAGGACAATAGTGATCCCATTTATGCCAGGTACAAATTGTCCTTATTGAACTTCTGGACTTTAATTGATTCAAACAAAACAACAGGCTCAAAACTCTTGAACCTTCCCTTGTTTCACAACCAAACTCAACACAGCTTTTTTCCAGCTGCACAGGAAGGCTTATTTTACTTCAGCTTTGCTAACAAGAAACAGAACCAGAGGGGCAAAGAAATCAAAAGAAATTCCGTTTACAAGGTGGAGAAAAAATACCCAGAACACCACAAGAAATACCTAAAGAGGCTCCAGAAGAGCTGGAGAGGGACTTTGGGCAATGGCATGGAATGACAGGACAAGGGGGACTGGCTTCATGCTGGTGGAGGGCAGGAAGAGATGGGATATTGGAATTGTTACCTGGTGAGACCCTGGCACAGGTACCCAGAGAAGCTGTGGCTGCCCCTGGATCCCTGGAAGTGTCCCAGGCCAGGTTGGACAGGGCTTGGAGCAACCTGGGACAGTGGAAGGTGTCCCTGCCCATGGCAGGGGTGAAATGAGATGGTCTTTAAAGTCCCTTCCAACCCAAACCATTCTATGATTCCCTGATTTTATGAGCTTTTATTCTGGTGCAATGTCCATTTACAGATGGAAATGGCACCAATAAGTCAGAAGAACGCATCAGTTCTGGTTGGATGACTTTAAATACCTATTTTTTCTGCTCACTTGCTGTATGGTGACTTCACCCAGGTTACAGTTCTATGGCAGTAGTGTCATCCACCCTTGAATTCCATGCAGATTTATCTGTCAACAGGTTTCAAAACAAATATTCTGTCTCATAATGTACACTGGGAAAGATGAGACTGTTTGGTCATTATAAAGTGAACTTGCTTCTTATCAACAAAGAAAAAGAAATATATGGAAATTAGGACTAAAATTATTAATGCAATGAGCTCATTTCAGTTTATCCCTGTTACACGTGAGATGTGAGATGTGGTGGATGAGGATTCATCATTACGAGAAAATAATAGCCAAAATGATCCCTCAGTTTTCCTGAATGGAAAATCAAGATGTGGGAAGTTACAGGGAAAGAAGGAGGTAAAAATAATTCTAGGAACAGGTTTTTCACTAAGTATTAACCTTGAAATTAGTTTTCAGAAGCAATCTTAAATGTGGAAGTGGAAGCTTACACTTTTATAAAGAATTAGAGGAATATAAAAAGAAAGGTCCCTTTATCCTTCACTTCATCAAAAAAAGTCTGAGCTACTTCTTTAACCTCATCACTTAAAGTCAAGGGATTAAGACTCCATCTTTTGCAAAATTAGAAAAGAGATTCTTTCTGCCTGCTTGGATACTGAACCCAGGGCAGTGAATTTGGTGACGTTTGAAACTGGTTTGAAGAAAAAGATGCAGAGCCCCAAAGAAAGAAATGCCTTCCATTGAAGGAAATGCAGAATTCCAAATGGGAAGATCTGGATGCTGCCGGGAGGCATTGCCTGTGCTGGAATTTGCAAACTTCCGGACTGCAGGCTATGGGAGATACTAAGATTCTCTTTGATTCCAGTGATATTTTCATTATTTCAATATACTGCATTGATTTCACTCACTGGTTCTCTGCTGCTCTTCAATATTTCAGATTGTTTCTAAAGAGCCCAAGCGGAAAGCAAAGTGCTCTGATGCTTTAATATTTTGCTTTATAACTATATAATATCTAATACTAAAATGCTTCTACCAATACAATTTTAAATCGTTAAACCTGCCTCTTACCAAAACCAGATGAGGAATATATGTGTCTCATAGATCGAAAATATCAAGGGAAAATTAATTTGAGGCCTACTTTCCTTCCCAAATACATACTTGAAGTCAATAAATGCTCTGGAAAACCAAGACAAACTTCACCTATGTACATCTGGGTTTGGCCTGGTTGATTTTGTCAGGGAATCACAGGATAATTTATCTTGGGTGGCACACCTCGACCCAACACCCATTCAAAAAAAGACCAATCTTGGAGCTAGAGAATATTGCCCAGAGCCTCCTCAGCTGGGTTTGGAACACCTCCAAGGATATTCTTTCCTAAGATTCCAACTGGACCTCTCTTCCAGCACTTGACCAGCCTCAAAGAGAGATATTTCAAGCTTGATAAAAAACAATGCCCTTTTTTTTAATTTTGTTTGTTTGCTTTTACGTCCTCCGGCTGATACTTTGATGGGATAGAGACTCAAGTTTAAATGGACATTCTGGCTTTTTCTGTAGCTAATAATGGAAAACAAAGCCCTTTTCTCAGCTATCTCAGCTCTTAACCCTGCCCTCAGTGTAGATACAAATCAGCTCAGAGAATCTCTGTTCTTTTATTTATAGGGAATTTGAGAGGAAAAAAAAATCTCATCCAGAAACAAATTGTGTTTCCCAAATTACACACCTGGCCTTCAGACTTGGCTTGGGACTAACTCTTCCACTCTTGGGGAATCTTAATCAGTTCTTCCTCTACTTCTGTCTGCTAAAACAAGACTTTTAGGAAAGGTAAACTCCCATTCCTCTTGAGAAGGGAGACTATAAACCCCTGCTGCCTTCTCCAGGACAGGTTCATAATTTCCCAGCAGGTAATAAAACATCCCACAAAACATAGCATAGGTGTTTCATGCAGAAATTAGGGACTTACATACCTTTCCTATACCCAAAATCCCCCTTCCCATCAATATTTGTTGTTATTATATAAAGTCACATCAATTTTGATCTTTGATGGTATTTTTCGTTTTATTCAGATTAGCACTTTTTCCTTTCAAACTTTCCTCCTACTCATCCCGTATGCCACTTTTCCCAAAATTCCTTATTCTCAGGGTAAATTTGAGACTGGAACCTCTGACTCCTGTGCGCAGTGATTATCTATGGGAAAAGTAAAACTGAGCCAGCTCTAGGGAGAGCTTTTCCTTTGGATCTCTGCAGGGACCCAAGAGTATTGCTTCTTTGATACTATTTTTTTTTTTAGGAATCCTCAAGCCTGTCTGTGTGCAGTGGAAAGTTTATTGTGATATGACCATGTGGTAATAATATATCAAAGTCCAGCATTAAAATATTTCTGAAACATGAAAAATGGGCTGCTCATAACGTTAAAGAAGGACAAGAAAATTTGCTGACAATGTGGGTAATTTCCTGAAATCAGAGTTCATCTCGTAGCAAACCCATGTTCTGTGGACAACAGAAACAAGCAGAGCATAAATCATTCACTCACACACACAATCCCCTCTGTCCTGATAATCACATGGGTTTGGGATCACAGCAAAGCACACTATGCCTTAGAAGAATAATAAGGGCCTCTTTCAATATCCATGGAAAACAATGGAAAGGCTCCCGTTGACATGGACATCAAGGGACGAGTATTTCATCTGGCTGTAACACAACCAAGGTCTTAAAACAAGACCTGCAGAGAGGTTTTTACCAAAAGACCCCATACTGAAACTAGATATGAAAGTGCACTTTTAATCTATAGAGTGAATACACACATGTCAGAAAGTCACAAAGCATAAAAAATGGATTTATCCACTTTTCACACCTGGCAAATAGATTGTGGAAAGTTTCTCCTAATTTAATTGATAGTCTTAAATGTATGATCAAATGTTCTCATTTTTAAAATATCTTTATATTAGTTTAACTGTTGGAGCATAAATATTCCCAATAACTTTGACCACATTTGCATTCTAAATATATTAATATTTTATAAATCATTGTGAGGGTATTACATTTTCAAGGGCATTAAAACTCATTGTACTCCTCGGGATTTTGAAATTTCACATTTCTAAAGTAGCAACTTTTTCTTACTCTTTATAAGAATTTAAAACAGCATCATTTAAATACAGTTTCATTTTCTAGTTTGGGAGACACATCCTGCTCTGAAATATTTCAGAATTTAAACACCTCTTTTCAGAAAGACAAGAAAATTCTGGAGGGCTAGAGGCACGTCCACCTCTCACAATCTGATACTGCCTTACCAAAACAGAAAGAACCCTTTAGCACAGGGAAAGTAAAGCTGAGTAGCAAATAAATTAGGTACAGACATGAGATAATGGAAAGCACAGTAATCAGAAGACATGTTTTATTATTACAGGTGGAGATAATGTGGGGAAAAAAAAGTGTGGGAGAATGCCTTGGGCTTGTTTTAAGAACAACATAAAAATGCAATACCTATATGTTTGCTTTAGCATCTTTTTTTTAAAGCAAGGTTTATTTTTGCCCCATATTTATTTACTCTTCAGATGTAAAAACAGGCCTATTGAAATATTTAAACGTGCCAAATACTTGGGATTTAATGTGACCGTGTCTGAATGCGAGGTCATTGTTTTGCTTACAGCAAAATTTCCTACAGTCACATAAAAACTTCCCTCTCCATATCCTTCAGTGGGGGTCAATAAGAAATTCTTCTACTGACCTACAGCAGGTTTCTAGATTTTTATTATCTTTTAGAAAATAGGCAAAAAGTTCAGGTAAGAACTTTGGTCCACTCTAAGATCTTTCCTCACATGACCGTGGTTATTGTCCTGGGAGACTGAACGTGGCCCATCAAAAAGTCTTGCAGGTACTTTTTGGGGTTCTACATCTCAAATTGCAAGAGAAAATTGTATTTATAATCCTCTACCATTAACCTTCATTTCAGAAAGAAGGTGGGAAAGTTGTGCAAATGTTCCACAAAATTTGTTTTGAGGAATTTAATGATCATTTTCCTGCTGTTAACCAATATTAATAAAGATCTAAAGTATGTACAACACAAATAAGAGTAATTATACAAATTAGGCAGCTTTTCTCTTAAATTTTTGAGTTCAAATTTGGAATAAGAGTAATGCACCATAAACAGCACCATTTTTATCAACAAAAATCTTGCTATTGTCCATGTTAGGAACCAGAGGTTTAAATATTGACTAAATTTTCACCTATATTCCACAAGAAATTGTCCATTTTATGAGAGAAAAGTTAGAGGGCCCATTATAGTCATGAGAAAAATGTTTTTTAAAAAGTTGAGAGAGAAAGCAAGATGAAATGTGAATATTAACTACACGCCCCAATTTCTCCACCCACCCTCCAGTCATTTATAGGCAGTTCATAGAAGGTCTACTGGATTTGCTATCACGCAGTGACAGAACAAAATATTTCAGTACTTTGCAAACTTGTAATTTTGTAAGTGAAGACTGTAAGATCTTTGAAATGTTGGTATCCAATACAACTTCTACAAAATTATCCTTCTAATTAGCATATACTCTTGAAACAGTTTCTGAGAACATCTTCCGGCACATTCCTTTTTAAACACTATTATTATTTTTTAATAATCACAGAATTGTATGATACTTCTTTTTGAATAACATTTTAAAAGTGAATGCAAGGAGCATAAATGCTGTTAGAACATTTTTTTATTTGATTATTCAGATGAATACCTGTGTTGTCTTTTTGTTTGTTTTGGCAAAGTTGCCTGAAAATACTGGAGCCAGATCTGGTTCAGGTGATTGTAAGTGATTTTGTTCATTTCAATTAAGAATTATACCGTATGCCATGCTTGAAATTAGAATTTAATCATCACCCACCACACAGAGATAGAGACAGTTTTGATAAAATTCCCTTTTCCAACTAAAACAGTCATACAATGCTTGCAGCTTCATTGAAACTCTGTGTTCCTTCAGCACAAGAAAGAAAAAAGAACAGAATAAAAGCTGATTCCATTAAAGAATGATTGCAGCAAAACTATTCCGTACTTGTACCCTCTACCAAGATAGCACTGGACAAATGTTGGGAAAAAAATGACTTATGAACCTGGCACACAGATATCCCTGCCTTGAGTTGCACCACAGTTTTGCTCACAGTTCTTTATCAACACTTAATTTTTAAAAGCATCTTCATGCGCATGAAATGGGTTGAGATTTAATGAATTAATCACCCACTGGGACCTATCTCTAGATTAGTTATTATACACAAGTTTATCCAACCAGGCCAGAAATAGAAACTATATTTGTGCACTCTAAATCATCACCTAACTTTTAGTTACTGAGAAAAAAAAAAAACTTGTAGTGCAAGGCAAAGTTCCTCCAGCCTCACTGGTAGCACGACATCGAGGTGACAAAATGAATGCATCAGCCAAAAGAAAGGAACACTGGGAAGAGAGCTGGGTCATCAGTTATATCCAGACTTCAGAGGAAGTAAAACAGCCAAGAAGGAGCTGGAAATATTGTCTGATCTCTTTCAAAGGGAAAATTGAAATGAGATGGAGATAAATCCAATCAGTAATCAGTGCCAAGCTGTTTCTGTCAGCAAGGAAATGCAGATCCACCATGTCCTGTCCTCCTTGTATCTGACTTCACAACCACCACCAGCATCCCCTCTTTGGAAACTTTTCCAATATTTAATACCTGTGTGGGAGCTCTAGGTCACTGCAAGTAGGAGAAATTTACCATGAGCATTATCAGGTCATTCTTTTGGGCAGCGACAACTCTCAGACACAAACTCCAATGCTGAACCAACGTTTTCATTGTAAAATGTACTCCTGAGTTTAGAAGGAAAACCCAAAATACATAATTCAGGGGAAAACTCCACCAAAATACATTTTGCTCAAGCAGAGGTTGCCTGATTAAGATGTAGAGGAGGAGACAGGTAATGTGTACATCAACACAAATTTTCTTAAAATCAACTACTCACACTTTACAGAAACATCCAGGTTCACATAAAAACAGAAGGAAAGACAGGCAGGTTGAAATTTGAAGGGGTTAAATAAATAAGGAAATGCAGTGCATAAAGCTAAATTTGAAGGAATATATTTGTTTTAAACATTGGTTGAGTAGGGCAGAAACAGAACCATTGATATGCTGATCACTGTAACAACACGGAGCAGAGACAATTTAAAACTTTACTCCTACACCTGGTTCAGGGTATTGTTGAATAGCAGTTGCTGAAATTTATACAAATAACTATTCCTCTAGTCTACGTTTATGATATTTTATTAATCTTTCTACTATTACTATTATTATTAATAATACAGGAGTGCTGTTTTAGCAACACTGCATTGTGTTCTCTCAGAATCTGTGCTTTGAAGGATTTCCTTTCAAAATTGTAAAATATTTATACAATAAATCATCAGATGGTTCAAAATTAAATCATTCCGGTTGTATTTATGTTCATGAATCAAATGTGACTTTTCTCGCTTTACACAGGTCTGTGCTGTTTTCAACCTCAACCTTTGCAAGTGACATTTTCATTTAGAATCTTATCATTTCATAATTATTACCTTTCAGAACTCCTAGGGAGAGAACAAAAGCTTCCTCTTTGTATTTCCATTGTTGTGTTTCTTTGAAGAACAAATTAAATTTCAATCCCAGCCAAAACAAGTTTTTAAAGTACAAAATAAATTGGAAATTACGTGAAAAAAATAACAAGCTGTGAAAGCTTAAAGCTGCCTCTCGTGAGCACAGGTATATTCTAGATAATTTATTACTGTGTTTTCTTTGTTTAACCAGCAGACTAAGCTCAGCCTAAGGAAACATGGCAAACATCTCACTGAAGGTGATCTGAGCTGCTCTAAACTGACACCGGGACTCTTGTGATGTTAATAAATGAGAAGGGATTGTTTATACCCCCCGAGTGACTATTTACCATCTCTCAGATTATCGTTACCTTTTAATTGTCCTCTGAGCTGTCCAAAGAGGAGATATCTGATCATTTCTCAGCTCCCTTGCAAAATGTGGAGCCACACTCTATAAAATACCACATTTACCCAGTTGCGACTAATAGTAATCCTTATTACCATCAGATTCTTTCAATTTCTCTCCTGTGGGCAGATTATTCTTTTTATTTTTTTTTTTTAGGCAAATGTCGTGGCTCAGATTCATAGGAAAGGCACAACAGCAACAATAAACTGAGGCAAATAAAGTATAAAGAAGGCACTTCCGCTTTTCCAGGGAAATTTCGGTTTCTCTAACGGAAACAAACAAACTTTGCATTATCCAAAAAAAAAAAAAAAAAAAAATCAGCTTGGAAGTAGGAGGAGGAGGGGGGAGAAATCAAGGGGCCTGGAGAGTGTTCAAGTCCCAGCAAGGGACAGGAAGGTAAGTGGCTCCTGGCAGCCCCGTCCGGATGAAGAGCCGGGGTGGCGGCACTCGAAGCCTGGCAGAGCGCGCGGCGCTGATGGCGACGAGGGGCAGAGAGAGGCACTCACCTCCTAAAACAGTGACACCTGGGTGATCCAGCCTCCTTCCCAAGCCTTCCAGTCACGGCTTCTCCAGCCCACAGAGGGGTTTTATGGGATCCACCAAGGCCCCGGAGGAGCGAGGAGGTTGGGGACGGCGCGGCCACACGCAGGGCCCTGTGCCCCAACCAGACCCGGCGCCTGCTTTGATTAAAAGTTGTGAGCCCGTCGTGTTTTAACGTCCAAATCCACTGAAATCCACCCATTCCAAGCTAAAAGTAGCTGCTCAGCCCAAAATTATGAGCAAAACAGAATAAAACAATATTTTGTTTGGACTCAAAAAAGTAATTTATTGAAAACAAATGTTACAAATCTATTTTATCTCCCCCCTGGAGCCTTGCAAAAAGAACCAATATTCAGCTGATATACTTTGTGCATGACCACTGTTGTACATTAATCTCGGTGATTTAAACTGCAGTTGTGCCTAAATGCCCTTGGCCAGCATGGAGCCCCTCACACGAGGCACAAAATGCCACCATTGTGGAGAGCTGTCCCAGCTCAGAGAGGGGACACTGAGACACCAAACCCTCCTCAGTTTGGAAAGGCTTGAGGCTCAACTCCCTCATTTTCGAGGTCTCCAACCAACCTTGAGCATCTCCAGCTGCCTGGTTTTAAATACACCACTTTTTCCAATCCATGCCCTTCCCAAACCACCCTAATCCTCCCCTAACACCTCTGCTTCTGAAACTGCCTTGCAGTTATTCCAGGTTTTTTGAATTCCCAAGTGTAGCATCCCTAAATTTTTGCCTGATGCAGATATCAGCCACAAGGCCAATCTTGCTGTGTTATAAATGACATGGGAAAGAGTCCCAAATCATGTCAGCCAGGGACATAAACAACTTAATTTTTAATCCTTTCCAGTGACATCACTGTTTCAGGAGTGAAAAGAATAAGATATTATTTCAGTCATTTGATCTTCTTATTTTGGATATGCACTGGATTACTTAGGGGGTTTTAATCCAATTAGGATTGCCTCTCTCAGGCTAGACAAAAACCAGTGGGGAGATCCTTCTCAGTGAAGGACAAAACTCACCCTAAATAAAGGGAGAAGCTGGTTCATCAATATTCCTCACATACAATTTTAAACCTTCTACCTCTTCAATCCTGTTCTTCAGAGAAATTGGTTTGCGTTTTGCCTTTTTTTTTCTTTTTTTTTTTTTTTTCAGAGAATAAAATGTAAATCTACTGCCATCAACTCTGTGTTATTCCAAAGCTCTAAGAAGAAAACCACCTGGTATTTTTCTTCAGCCCCTCTATATGCATATGCAAATCCAACAGCTTCAGGATCTGCCAAACTATTTACCAAGTTTGTCAGGGAAACAGCCTCCGAAACAATCTTCTTTCAAAATAATTTTCTGTGATTCTAAATTCTTCCTCTGAACGCTATTTTTGTCTCTGAAAGCATATTCACCCTTGCCAGTCTGACTGCTTGTTAAGGAAAAACAACAAGAAAAACACTGAAATCTCACTGTTGGCCTATGTTCTACTGCCAGTGTTCAAACATCAGGATCCCAACAGTATCCCAGCGCCTGAAAAACATCTCCTTTTCTTTGAAATCTGCCTGGGTTGTGGATGAGAAATTGCCAGTAGAAATTACAACATTTGCCATGACTGTGATGGGGTGGGTTTTCGCATTTAGATTGAATGAAAGCATGGAAAATGTTGTTAGTAACAACTCCAGTGTTATAAAAAATCACCAAGTGACAGATTTCGAGATTAAAAGGAAATATTAAAAATCCCCTTCAATATTTAAAGATTACTTAACTAGTAGCACTTCACTTGACACTGACTCATGTCATTTTCTTTCATTCCTCTTTTGATCCATGCAAAGCAGTTACACGATTGCAAATATCTTATCATGTCACCTTCTCATATGGATATGAGATGAAAGAATATTATCTCAAGCTGAGTGATAAGTCCTGTACCAAAACTACGGGTGGAATCTGCACAATCTGATGCTAAATGGGAGCAGGGGGGTGGCAGCACTGGGCATTTTTTTTTTCCCTGATATTCCCTGTTGAGGATAGTTGAGAGAAAGGGTCTTATTTTAATAGGTTATTCAAGGCTCCTAATTAACCATTGAGATTTTACACCAGGTTAGCTGAGCTTCTTGTCAAGGCACAGGGATCACTCAAATTGCTTTTATTTGCATGATTACGAAGTGGCAAACCATCAATACTCCTTCACCTCTGATTTTAAACATGCAAAGGGCATCAAAAGGCCTATTAACATGAAATAAAATTAGCCCTCATCTGTTTTATTTTAAAGGGACTCTTCCCTCCCCCTTTTCTCCCCCCTCCTCCTCTTTTCTTTCTTACTTAGGGAACTGGGTTCCTTTCCCATACTTGGTATGTAGTACATCTTTTTTTCTCAGAGTTAATTCTCCAAGTCTGGTCTGTCAGCCAGTATAAACAACACTTGATGAATGAGACTCAAGGTGTTTAGTCACCTGAAGCAGCTGTTTGAAGTAACTCTACACACAGCCTGAGGCCCGTGTTTTCACAGCTGTGGGAACTCTTCAAAAGCTTTTCCTCTTGGCCTGCTCCTTTGCTGTGGCTTTAGACTCTTAGCGCAAAATCTGGACAATTTCAAAAGGGCACAATGAAACTAGAGACAGCAATTTTTGATGATTTTGGGCCAAAAAAAGGGCCTAGAATAAATAAATGAAGTACATTTGAAAGTGCTTTACCTAGGTGGGCTATATATCTAAGAACTGCTCGCTCTACATGTGCCCATGCACTCACTTAGAAGGGGAGACGGGGGGGCTCAAGCCCTGCTCTCTGTTTACAACTATTTTCACTTTCCTCTCTGATGCGGCAGATTAAAAGCTAAATGTTTATGGGCCTGGAAAGGCGCATACCTGAAATAAACTCAGCAAGTTTCTCGAAGTTGGAAAGCTCTCCTAACTCATAAATAGACCTGCAGTGATTGGTGATCTGCGCTCCCCGCTGGGAAGCTTTGGAGAATTGGCCTCGTGGAGGTCGTGTGATTGCTTCTCCTGGCTCCAGGGCTGTGCCTTCATGATATACCTCACTGTGTCCGTGTAGGTAGCCAAAGAAGTGATGGGCCCAAATGAAAAAAAAATAATAATAAACCAAAATTGAGCAAGAATTGGCGCTGAGCTGGCAGGGAAATCACAGTTTTGCAAACGCGGGACCCAATCGTGCAGCTGGGCTGAAATATTATATGCGGAATGAGGTCATGGATCAGAAAATGGATTTTATTTGGAGGTGGGAGTGGACTGCAGGCCTCAAAGCGGGGTGATGAATTCGCTGGAAAATCCTGAGCGCTAAATGGCCAGGTTGTGCCTCCCCTGGACGAGCGGCACAAGGCTCCTCGCGGGAGGTTTCAGACAGATATTGCTCAGCCCCGTGAGTAACGGCAGGGCCGCCACACCAGCACCACAAGGTGAGCATCCCACGGGAAAGGGACACGGAAAATAACTCCAGCAGGGCATTGACGTGAGCCCCAGGAGGGGACGTGAGTCGACAGATTTAATCGGGGAGGCTGTGTCAGGTGGATGCTTAACTCACTGAATAACGCTTTCCACTTCTGAGGTCACACAAACAAGGAAACAGGGATACATCCAGCTCAGCCCTCAAATGTGTCCAACAAAAGGCATCAGGAAGCTCGCCAGGAAGAGTGAGGATGGGACAAACTACTCCTGAGACAGTAGAACAAACATGCCCCAGCCATAGCTGTTTTAGCACCGCATGCCTCCCACACATTGCTCCATAAATCCTTCTTTTCTTGCCTCTCATTTTCTCCAGTTTACAAAAATTCTCATGTTAACAGAAAACGTTTAGTTTGAATTGATCCTCAGCCATCCTTGGCATGTATTACACACGCTCACTCTTTTATGTTTTATAGCTTATGTCATCCTGTATTCATCATTTAGTGAAGGCCTTATATTTTTGGCTTGCTGTTGCCCCTTATCAGATGATAAAATGTTCCCTCAGGAGGGAGAGAATTTTTATGAATTATGATGATAGTATAGAAAATAAATGACTTATTGGCACTACAGTCAGGCTATACATGGAAATGTGTTCTTTGAAAGTTTATAGAATCAGAAAATCACAGAATCCTGGAATGGTTTGGGTTGGAAAGGACCTTAAGGGCCACCTAGTTCCAATCTCCTGCCATGGTCTACATGAGAAAGATCTGTGTGCCAACAGTGTCACTCCCAGGAAAGGGAATTCTCTTGGGGGAGAGTGGCCACGAGGTGACAAGGACAATATTTCAGTCAGTGGTTTAGGATGAGCCCTGAGGATGAGCTGTCCTGGGATCTCAGCACAAAACTGCCTGTTTCTTCATGGCTTTCACTTTTCTGTGTCAGGAGGTGGTGGAGTTTCCAGATACTTTGAGAACAGCAGGGCAGAAACATTTCCAGAGTAGATAATGAGGATTTGAACATAAATAACTCTTTTAAAATATATTCTGTGCCACTGTCCACACCTGGATGCCCACAGGTCCCTGGGTGCTTGTGTTTTGTTATGATACTGAAGGTTAGATGGTCCAAACTGTGTCCTGGTCATTGACTTCACCCTTCTAATTTGCTCCCACCCCATCCTCACTCCTGACCTACCCCGAGAGGTTTCAAGCAGCCAGCACCAGAGCACATCTTGTACTACCAGATTCACAGCTGGGCTGGTCCCTTCTCTGCAAAAACATGACATAAATACTGCCACTGGTCACCATACACATCCACAGAGTCCAACTTTGCTAACGAACCACTGCAAAATTCCAAATAAACAGACAACCCCGCTGCTGAACAGCGTATTGCACATGTGACAATTATACATAGAGATGCTTGCTGTCTTTCTCCTCAGCAGCAAATTAAATAAAAGTTTTAGGTAGTTAAAGATATTTGCTAATCTTAATTAGAAAAGTAGTTTACATTGCCAAAACCTGGAGCTACAAAAAACAGCCCACAAGCAGTCAGGGGAGTGGTCTACTCAGGCAGGTACTCCAAGACAAAAAATGGCTTAATTTTAACTTTTCAGGTAAATCCTGTTCAGGTGAGTGAGGGCTCCCAGGCAGCATCAGTGCATGTACCCATCTCCCAGCTGGAACCGGATCTGTCTGTGGATTTTGCTCTTTGCGAAGCAGTTTCTCAAGCCTGGCCTAATAAACAACCAAAGATTCAGGGTTTTGTCAGTGCCATGGGGCTCTCAAAGAGACATTCCTGGACAACACCACAGCCAAGGAGGATGCCACCTTCATGACATGGACTCCTCCTGACCATCACCTCTGAGCCCCTTGGTCAGCCAGCCCAAAGACTAAGCCACATTTTGAGTTGGAATAGGTTTAAAGGGATACAGGAATCAAAGGCTTATTTTTAAGGGGAAGCTAAAGATTTCATACAAGCTGAACAGCAGAACCCTAAGCTCCATATGAACAGTAAGGTAAACATTCCCTGGAGCATTTTATGAGTTCTTTCTCACCACAAATGGCAGCATTTTACAACTCAATCTAAGTGAAACACATTCAACAGGTCACCTCGGCAGTGTGATGACTCTGGGATTCATTTGCTGTGACAGAGCTGTGCCCTTCCAACCTCGTCAGCTGGATCATTTTTGAGGTGATTTTACAGAGTTTTTAGATGAAAAGAATGAAATCTGGGAGGACTGACTTTAAAGCAATAATATACTTTTGTTATGCAATGTTATACCTCCATTAACCAATATTCAAAATTGTTGAATGCATAGGTAATGGCAACTATATATAGAAATGGCGTTTTGTCTTTAAAGAAGTGAAATCCATTAAACTTTATGTGATGAGATGTTAAAGTAAGAATTGTTAAGAGAACCTTACTCCACATATGCATGTAAATGGCTTTATGGGGATATCCTGTTGGAGATGATGGGTTCCTTATGAGCAACAGCTCCTGAGCAAAAGGTTCCCTCTCCTGTAAACACAAAAATGTGAGACACAGCTGGGAAGTTTGCCTACAGGCAAGGCTTCAGGTGAGTAAAAGGAGCAGACAAAGTTTGAGGAAGAGAATTCAGGAAGACCTATCAGTGCCTTTGCCCAGAAAAGAGAAATGGAGAGGGAAAAAAAACCCAAAAAACTAACAAAGCAAGAAAGACAGGGAAAGAAAAAAAAAAAAAAAAAGAAAAAGAAAAAAATGGGAAGAAAAAAGGAAAAAGAATGTAATTTACTGCCTAACTTCTAAAATGTGGTGTAATATTTCAGGCTGAACACGTATGTGTACATATTATATATATAACATGGTGGTTATTAGAGACGCCAGAGACACCACAGTGCAAGGTTTTTCTTCTCTCTGTCTCTAAAACATTTTCCCAGGTTAAGTACAATTCCCATGACCATCATAATGGCTCATCTGGCTCTCAGGCTGGATAGTGGTACTGTGCGTTGTGTTTGGCTGTGAATACCCGTGCACCCAATGATTTCCTTTTCCATGACATTTCTGAGAAACAAATACTGGACCTGATTCACATCCAGCCACAAATATGAATCAAAACCCAATACAAAATTGGATACACGCTGGAAATTTGATAACTTGTGAATATGAATTTACCCCTGTAGTCGCTGAGCTGCTAGTGGAAATCTGGAGCATGCTTGGAATTACAATTTTTGCTGTCCAAAAACGTGCATAGCTTGTTCCCTGTAATCGCGTTTCTGATGAAGTCAAAGACAGAAATCCCACTGAAAGAGCTAGGGAGGAAGGACTTTGTTTTAAAGACGTACATTTTATGGAAGCTTTCCTACTTGCTGTCCTTCCAGTGTAAAATATGAGTCAGTCTAATCCCTTGCTTCTTCTGTGTATTAATAGAGACTCGAAACAAAGAAGTTATAATTTTTATAAATTAGAATGTAGTGGCCTCTGTTTTCTAACACTTGCCAAAGCACATGGGGTCAAACCCAAACAGTCACCCATCCTGGCCAGTTACATGTCTTATTTAAACAATAAATTAGTGTCAAAGTTTCCAGTAATTAATTTTTCTACCAATTTACATATTTCATTCCTTTCCTTTTTTTTTTTTCTTTTTTCCCTTTCATGTTTTGAAACTGTAACACACTAACATCTATTTAAAGCAATCTCCAGTACCCGGTGATTGATGTTAGATACAACAATTACAATGCCAGTACCAGGGATAATTCTTTGCAGATGTTGTCAAATTACAGGTTAAATGAGGAAAAAAGTTCCTTTCTTCCGGCCACCCACTCTAGCTCCCTTGAAATAGGTGCACATACTGTATATCCTGTGCTGTAGGTGCAGTAATTCCCCGTACAGTCACTCATCTGGTTTAAATGACTTCCATTTGCCATTTCAAAGGATGACAGAACACTGTGTTCAGATTGTTTTGCAGGTACCAAAAATGCAGTAACTCTGCTTTGTGTTTTAGCTGGCAAAGAGAAGTGAGCTCGATCTGGCAAGGCTGTGCTGGTTTTCCCCTTAATATAAATAACATTTGCCATTGTGGAGGAAAAAAAAGAAGAGAATTGTTGGGGGGGGGAAGAAAAAGTGAGGTTAGATTATTTTAACCCTTCATAAACCTTTGCACTCTGAGATAAAACAGGATCCTTGTCTTCATGTTATAATCATAACAGCGTGTGTTTGGTGTTGACAGCAGAAAGATTGAGCATAGGTCCTGCAGTCGGGGGCAAGGTGATGAAACTTCTCCATTACCCATCCCCTGTAGCAGGAGCCAGGCACGGTGACATTCCCTGAAGGCAGGAGAAGGAAGGGAATGAGCCATGAACAGAATATGGAAAAAATCAAGAACAAACGGAAGGTCTGGCTTTGCCTGCCCTTGTGTGAGGCCGGGATCGTGCTGTGCCCGGGAAGGGAGCAGAGTGTGCTGCTCCTGGGCTCAGCCAGGAACCTGCAGCCTTGGCACAGCCCACAGCCCTGGAAGGGCACGTGGTGGCCCTGTGACACCAAGGTGAGCTTGGCCTCCTGGCACCAGTTCTAGACACCTTTGTTCCCTGCAGGGGCAGGTCCTGGTAGCAGGAGGGCTACAGTGGTGCCTTCCGTGGGGAGGTCCTAGAAGTGGGAGCTGAAGCAGGTTTGCTGGCAGAACTTGGGACTCCACTTAGGAACCACAGTGGGACAGTTCCTGAAGAACTGACCTGGTGGAAGGGATCCACATTGGAGAAGTTCCTGAAGAACTGACTCTGTGGAGGGGACTCACACTGGAGCAGTTCCTGAAGAGCTGAGCCCATGGAAGGGACTCACAATGGAGAAGCCTCTTCCTAAAGGACTCACCCCATGGAAGGGACCCAGACTGGAACAGTTCATGCAGAACTGTAGCCAAAGGGAAGGATTTGGAGAAGTTCATGGAGGGCTGTGTTCTGTGGAGAGAACCCCAGGCTGGAGCAGTGGATGAGTGTGGAGACCAACCCCTGAGGAGGAAGGAGCAGCAGAAACATCTGAANCAAAAACCTGACCCTGTGGAAGGGATTCACACTGGAGCAGTTCCTGAAAAACGGAGCCCATGGAAGGGAGTCACAATGGAACAAGTCCCTGAAGAACTGAGCTCATGAAAGGGACCCACAGTGGGGCAGTTCCTGAAGAACTTACTCTGTGGAGGGGACTCACAATGGAGAAGTTCCTGAAGAACTGAACCCATGGAAGGGAGTCACAATGGAGCAGTCCCTGAAGAACTGACCTGGTGGAAGGGATCCACATTGGAGAAGTTCCCAAAGAACTGACCCTGTGGAGGGGACTCACACTGGAGCAGTTCCTGAAGAGCTGAGCCCATGGAAGGGACTCACAATGGAGAAGCCTCTTCCTAAAGGACTCACCCCATGGAAGGGACCCAGATTGGAGCAGTTCATGCAGAACTGTAGCCAAAGGGAAGGATTTGGAGAAGTTCATGGAGGGCTGTGTCCTGTGGAGAGAAACCCAGGCTGGAGCAGTGGATGAGTGTGGAGACCAACCCCTGAGGAGGAAGGAGCAGCAGAAACATCTGAAGAACTGACCACAGCCCCCATTCCCAGTCCCCTTGTGCCATGAGAGAAGGAGGGAGAGAAAACTGGGAGTGAAGTTAAGCCCAAGAAGTGGGAGGTGTGGGGGGGAGGCATTTTTAGACTTAGTTTTTGTTTCTCATTATCCTACTCTAGTTTGATTGGTGATAGATTGACTAATTTCCCCAAGATGAGCCTGCTTTTCCCATGACAGTTACTGTGAGGGCTCTCTCCCTGTCCTTATCTTACCCCATGAGCCTTTTGCTGTGTTTTCTCTGCCCTGCCCAGCTGAGGAGGGAAGTGACTGAGCAGGTTTGGTGGGCGCCCAGCATCCAAACCACGGCCAACCCACCACACCTGATGAGTGCCTCAG
>VYZR01042313.1:22296-40092 GCA_013400675.1 Oxylabes madagascariensis
CTGTGGAGGGGACTCACACTGGAGCAGTTCCTGAAGAGCTGAGCCCATGGAAGGGACTCACAATGGAGAAGCCTCTTCCTAAAGGACTCACCCCATGGAAGGGACCCAGACTGGAACAGTTCATGCAGAACTGTAGCCAAAGGGAAGGATTTGGAGAAGTTCATGGAGGGCTGTGTTCTGTGGAGAGAACCCCAGGCTGGAGCAGTGGATGAGTGTGGAGACCAACCCCTGAGGAGGAAGGAGCAGCAGAAACATCTGAAGAACTGACCACAGCCCCCATTCCCTGTCCCCTTGTGCCATGAGAGGAGGAGGGAGAGAAAACTGGGAGTGAAGTTAAGCCCAAGAAGTGGGAGGTGTGGGGGGGAGGCATTTTTAGACTTAGTTTTTGTTTGTAATTATCCTACTCTAGTTTGATTGGTGATAGATTGACTAATTTCCCCAAGATGAGCCTGCTTTTCCCATGACAGTTACTGTGAGGGCTCTCTCCCTGTCCTTATCTTACCCCATGAGCCTTTTGCTGTGTTTTCTCTGCCCTGCCCAGCTGAGGAGGGAAGTGACTGAGCAGGTTTGGTGGGCGCCCAGCATCCAAACCACGGCCAACCCACCACACCTGATGAGTGCCTCAGTTCCCTGACTAATTGGACGAAAAGAGAGTAGCCAAAAATTCCACAGGAGCCCCAGGGTACCAGCGCAGGATGGGCCAAAGCAGCTCCATGGCACAGACACACCCCTTTGTCTCCCAGCAGACTCTGGAGCTGTGTCTGCGTTCCCAGTGCCAGGTTCTTGCAGGCGTGCCATGCCTGAGCCCTAAGGCTTTGAATGGGATTTCCATTTTAATTCTTTCCCTACATATGTTAGGCTTGTTCTCCCAGTGTACAGGAATGAATCCTGGCCCGGAGAAGGAAAACAAGAATAATTTACAAACAGAATCAGGGGACAGAAAAGCCAGGCTCTCACACTTCACAGCTTTTGGCCAGGGAAGTGGCTTTTTGTGTGGGCTTATCCTCACTGCATCTTCCTTCCACGTCTTATCCACAGCAGCACACAGAATAAACCCACTGAGAACAGCTGCCAGGTGGGACAGGCAGACAGACCCACAAGTACCTGTGGTGAGCAGATATTGCTGTGGCCAAAAAAGGTCAGGGACGGGTGGAAACACGCTGCCAGTTATTTGGGTGATGGTGAACCTCCCCACTGCCAACTTGTAATATCATCTGTTTCGTAATAAAACCTCCTCAGAGGCCTCTGCACAACTGTGTGCGAGGTAACTGTTGCATGCTATTCCCTAAATAATTGTGTTCTCTAAATATTCACTAAATGTTCCCTTTCTTTACTTTAAACCACCATCCCAGGACTCTTTCTCCTCCTGGCTACGCCAACATGCATCCCGAGGTATCACCACCCCAACCCATTTATTTTTAACCTACGAAGTTTAATAATTTTCTGAAGTGAGCTGCAGGGTGGTTTTTGAGTACTGAAGGCACGAGCATGTGATTTATGTGCTGAGCCTCAGTGTCTTGGCTTTCCAGAGGAAAGCACAGCTTGCTGATGAAGTTTGTGGTTTTCCTGTTTGCTGTCTGAAGAGAAAAAAAAAAAAAGCGTATGGAGGTGGGGTGCCAATGGGCAGAGCAGGGTCAAAAAGAGGAAAAAAGTTAAAGACCTAAAGGTTTCTTTCTAAATAATTAAGATGCTCTAATCCCATGTGCTTCAGGGGTTGAAGAGGTTGCAGTATCCTAAATGGAGGAGAATCAGAGATCCTGCTCTTTGAAGCACAGTCTTATGGTTTAAACAGTGTTTGACCCAAGTGCAATGGTCATGGATGCTGCAAATGTGGCTGCAGCTGCTAGAAACTAAAGGGCTTTGGTCTGCCCCAAAGTGAAGCCAAAGAACCTCTGCATGTAAAAGAAAGTTTAAAGCTCTCCAGCAACTTCTGCCCAGCCAAACAGGCAGTTTCTGTAAAAGGATCAAGAGCTTCCTGCCAGCCTCCCTCCCTCTGTTTTCTTTTATTATACACTTTTGCCACATTAAGTGATTTTAAGACCAAAGGGCTTGCTTTCCTGGTAAAAGAGGGTGGACAGGATTGTGAAACATGAGGGATGTCTAATCTGTGACTTTCCGGGGTGTAGGATGTGTAAGGCTTGGGTAAGAATTTGGTAACGGGGTGGATATTCCCTCCTGTGAACAGACTTACCCAAACCAATCACTATTTAGTGCACTCTTTAAAAAGCTGTAATAATTAACATGTTTCTGATTTTATTCCTAGTATAAACTAAACATTACAGTTCAAAACCGCTACTGTGAGCACATTTAAAGAATCAGCAAACAGCAGTGGCATCAATATTTCATGGACAGCTTGAAATTTTGCTCATACACTCTGACAACTTCCAAACCAGCTTCCTGCCACTGCTTCTGCCAGGGAGACTCTCTAGTCCACAGAAAGGAAGAGCAAAATGGCCACAAGTTTATCAGAAAATAAAGATTCCTCAGCTGATAAAGGAAAAAAAAATTCCTTTAATATTTGTTGATGTTATGTCCCCAGCCTACAACCAGGTGCATTCCTGCACTCAGCTCTGTCTGTGCATTCAGTTTTGTATTTGCTGCTGTTTGTACAAAGGATGCATTCCATAAAAGTTTTGTTTGCAATTGCCCAGTATTGATTTCCATTGCAATGATTTCAAAGCCCTGACCACATTAAACAAAAATACTTCCTCCACGGGGTTACGACTGAGAAGCCAACACTGTCATATTAACACTATAACCAAGCACCAAATCTTTGTTTGGATAAAGTCATTTGCTTTTTTCGAATTTATGGCTGAATTTAGATTGTTATTAACTAATAGATATCAATAGTTAAAGAGACTTTATAGTGTTCTGACATTCAATATATTATTCAGGTTTAAAAGGCTCTGGAAAATGGATGAACTATTTGAGCTGAACAACTTTCCAGTTGTAAAAATGCTTCTCGAGGTACAGAGGACTCAGATTTAATACTTAGTCTTGCTTGTTTAAGCACATGCTCAAATGTGGACGGGTTTTTCATCTTTTAATCCTGACAGAACAATGCAGCCTCCTCAGAGCCAGTGCTAAATGAAAAAAATGACAGACATATCTTATTAGGGACGATAATTTAAGTAATGCTTATTTTTAATGCTTCACTTAAGCAATACTATTTTATGTCTTCAAATACATACAGAACTCTTCCGTTCCTGTTGTTGATTTATCTTCCAGCTAGCACAGCACAGATTCTTATAAAAATAAGATTTTGAAATTATTTAAGTCTCTAACATGTTGTAAGAGCTCTATTATATATCCCCCAAACACGGTGTGATGGATCCTATTTTCATGCTATGCTTCCTTCTTCACAAGCACAATCTCCATTTGCCAGATAGCAACTCAGATAAAAGCTCTAAAACAAAAATAAACTTACACACAGAGCTCTTTGAAAAGGATAATTAATCTTATGGAATACTTGGGAACCTAGAGAATAATCTGTGAGTGATACAAATAATAGAAAATTTCCTAAATAACTTTTGCTCCTGGTAAGCTTCCAAGCAAGTAATTCACAAAATATGACTTTCTTCATTGGAGAGGTTATAAAAATTTGTTTATTGGAGGTAGGGAAGGAAATGTAATTAAAGGCTAAATTCAGGCTCACATTTCATTTTAACTAAAAGAATATGTGTGATTTGGATATAAGTCACCTAGGCACTTCCTTTTTTCTTTTTCTTAGACTTTTTTTTTTAGATTTTTTTTTTTTTTTAAAGCAGTGCACATTGTCAGCAAATGAGATTATCCAATAGCAGAAGTACATCTGGCTGAGCTGACTGTGCCAGGTAACCTTAAATAGAAACTCTGCTGCACTTAACTCTGTTGCAACACTGGGCTTTGCTGGTAATACTTATCAAAAGTTCCCCTTTGTAGCATTTCTATAAAAAATAAAAAGGGAAGAGGTGAAATGAAAACATAAAACTTGTTGGGGTTTTCTGTATTTATAAAAAAAAAAAAAAAAATTCTTCTGCAGTTGGAAATGCTTACAAAGGGATATATAAAATACAGTAACTCCAGTTATTTTTAACTGCATATGGTCTGGATAAAATGAGTCTATAGATCAGGGAAGCAATAATGAAGGCAAGTTAAAGGCCATAACAATTCAAGTATTTTAGCTGGTCTTGAATTTACAACATCTTCAGGTAATGCTTCAACATCCAAAGGACAAACAAAACAAATCTCCCGTTATTGGTCTTAAAAGAAAACATTAATTTGTCCCCTTGGTAATTATTTTAATTACGAGAGTGGGATCCTCATCTCGGATACATTGCACACATGACCTTCCATCAGTTGTGACTTTTGTTCTCACAGAAGTTGGTTTGACGAGACATATTGAGGGGATTTGCACTGTCTGCTACATTTTAGATCAAAATCAAGTTCTGGATCCTCAGTTCCTCACAAGCCACTTTTAAACTGAGACAAAGCTTTCGTCTCTGGGGCTGAGCACTCAACTTAAAAAACCCATCTCTCCCCAAAGGCAAATGCTATATGAAAATAAATTAAAACCCAAATGTTGCTGGTCAGCTATTCTGAATATATAAGTAGGCAGTTTCATGTGGAAAGAAGTGACCTGAAACTTTGGGTTTAATCTTTGACAAGTCTTGGAAATGCCCTTCTTTTTGTCCTTTCTCGAGTAAATTTTAGCTTCATTCTGTCTTCATTATACCAGCAAAGTTATGCATAAAACAAGCTACTGTACAATATGAATAAAAATGGCAGAATCTCACCCAAAGTGAATTACCACAGGGGAAATAGGACTTGGAAAAGACTGAACCAAGAAAGCATGTTTGAACAGATGTGCCATTACATGCCCGTAATTCATTTGCAAACTAAACCATTTCTCCACACTTTTAAAGTCAATTGTGCATTTTGAACTGTTATATCAACTGAACATTTGAATTCTCAACTTGCAACAAATGCACCAGTGTCAGAGAGAGCCACCTATTCAGGAATCTCCCTTTGCAAGATTCCCTTTGGGATACAGAATTCATACTCTTTGAACACAGAATTCTTTTTATTGGTACATGGATTTAATGTTGTGAGGTTAAATCCTCCAAACAGTTCCCTGTGTTGATGCATCCTGGATTTTTTTTAACCTTAGATACTTTAACCTAAAGCTTGCTGGGAATCATCTAAACTCAAACGATGGATCTTGACTCCTTTTCCCCATTATTTCCCCATCCGAATATTCCCTTTTCTCTGATCCCTAAGTGAAAAACTGGAAATATGTTTGTACAGAAATATTAGTGATAACGACCTCGGCTTGTGCTTTGGCCTATCTCATCCCGTGGGTGTGGAAGAACTCCAGTGAAGGTGAGCTGAAGGGCAGATGTGCTTTCTGAAAGAGCTCAGAAAGTTTTCCTAGAGCCACGCAGAAACAGCCGAGACACCCTCAAAGTACAGAACACTGACGAGTCTCTGACCAGCTAAAAGCTTAAAATGTGTGGTGCAGCTTCTTTTTGGTGCTAAAGCAGATGCCTTTGTAGGATGTGGTGGTGGAAAGGAAAGTGCACAAATCCCTGAGGATCCAGGTGAGGCTGTGTTCCGGGAATTGAGCTGTGCACAGTGCGTTTGAGATGTGGGGGCTCAGAGAAATCATGGAATCACAGAGCTGTTTAGGTTGGAAAAACTCTCTGAGATCATCAACTCCAACCACTCTCCAGAACTGAAAATGCCACCACTGCCCCACGTCCCCAAGTGCCACATCCACATGGCTTTGAAATCCCTCCAGGGATGGGGACTCCACCACTGCCCTGGGCAGCTGTGGTCCCACAGCCTGGAGTTTGAGCTAGCATGGACTCAGCAGCTGAATTTGGCTTTCATCTGAAAATAGGTAACATGGAAAAATGCCCATAAAATATTCCTGCCTTAACAGAGAGAGTTCAGACTTTTCCATGGATGACAGTGACTGACAGCAATGCTGTAACACATGAGTCAGAGAAGGGAAAAAATCTGACCACAGAAACCGGTATAAAGCTATTTTTATATGAAAGAAAGGCACAGAACCCATGTGAAGAGGAGGAGTAGGAGGGATCTCGGCCCCCAATGTCTGGTCCAAAGGACTCCCACCCAATTAACTGGGTGCATTTCAAGTTTGTGTATCTCAGCTGGGGCTCTGAGTCACCCTGGCCTGGTGCTGCATCTGTGCCTGTGCAGGCTCTGGGTGCTTTGTGTCTGTTCCTCTCTTCCACGCTGGGGATCATGAAACCAGAACCATCAGGTGGGGCAAGGAGGTGGAGGAAGGAGCTGAGTCACGGCAGAACAGATAAAGCCCCCTGGCTGCTGGATCCAGGGGAAACACAACCAGATAAGGGGGAGAAATCTTAAAATCTTAACTCCTTACCTTCCCACTCCCCATAATCCCCCGGAGACCCTCCAGTCTAACACAGCAGCCAAAAAAAGACAAGAACTGAGACCTTGATGGTCCCCAGGCTCCGAATAAAAAAATTCAGCTCATCAACCTCTTTGTTACACAGGAGCTGCCAAGAGCGGCAGTCTGCCCAAGGACCTGTGGTGACAACCTCAGGGACCCAGGAAGCATTCCCAGATGTCCCCCAAATCCCAGATGTCCCCCAGGTATCCCTAACCACCCTTCAAGCAATCCAGTCCCGTGGGCAAAGCTTCAGGCAGTCAAACTCATCTTCTGGGGGTTTTCTACTTCCAGAGGTGAGCAGGGTGATATACTCAACCTGTGTGACCTCACCAATTAATTTGGGAATTGTCAGTCTCCAGACAGATTGTTCTTCCCTCCTGAATTATCTACTGACCTTCCTTGCTCCCTTTCCACTACCCCTTGCCTATGAAAAACCAAAAAACAATGAAGTTGCTGGGTTCCACCTTATAGATGTTCAAAGATTGCATATTTTTTACAGTGAACAGGACTCACCATGCTTAAAGATTATTTTTAAATAAATCTTCTTTTAACAATCAAAAAATGACTGCCACAGAAATCCAGATGACTGCACAGATTTGTGACCCAGCTTTGTTAAACAACCAACTAACCAGACTTGAACCAGAATCGGAAAATATATTTTTTCTCTCTGAGTTCTGAAACACCCTGGTTTGTGTGTTTTGCCATGGGTTTTGACTTTCAGATGCTTCTGCGTCCACATGTGCAAGTGAAGTGCTGAGTCACAAGGAAGTTTTTCCTGTCGAGTTCTGTGCCTCTGTGAAGCTCACAGCTCTAAAATCATCACTGAAAACATCTGCATGTTTGGGTGCTTCTCTGAGCTCAGCGTGTCATTCAGGTCTTTGGAGGAGCTCCCAGGACAGCAAAGTTCAGCAGCATTTACATGATCTGACCCCACCTGCCCCAAGGTGCAGCTCCTGCCCCATTCCTGATGCCAGGATCAGGAGGGGCAGGTTCCTGAGTGGTGGCCGATCCCATTTCACAGCCCTGGACTAGAAGACAGCTGAGCGTGAGCAAATCAAATCCTCCAACTCCAAATATCCTTGCTTCTCTTGCTTCTTCTCCCCAAAAATCTTATCATGTGAGAGCAGCGTAGCTTCTTGGTTCAATAAGAATAACAATGGCTCAGGATGCAGGAAAATGACTCACATGGAGCCAGTCCAGCTCTCCTGGCTGGTTCTAGTCAGGTCACGATGAATCAGATGACCCTTATCTTACTTTAAGACTGTGAATAAAAACCTCTCCCCTCCACACCTCGGCCAATTTTTCTTACATTATGCAGTCTGTCTCCCTCCCCTCTCGCATTTCTGAGCTCCTCAAGTCTGCCGATCACCCTTGAAAAAATTCCCGTGCATACATCCCTCCTGAGTTAACCCCTGGGTAAATCCTCTCCTATGCTCTGTAATTTCCCCTTTCTTATACCTTTTCTTCCCCTCTTTGTCCTGTCTGAACCTCGGTTTTATGGCTCTTCTACCTCAGGGTGAATACTGCCACAAGATTTGCTTTCTCATGTGCTGTTGCACATGACCTACATCCCACCCAAGCCAAAATTACTTTACTTGCTTTAAAACCCTTGGTGGATTTGTACTGGGACCCTTGAGAGATTTCAGTTGTATCTGAAACCAAAGCAGAAAACAGATCCTTTCTTAATTTTTTTTATATCACATTTATAATGTAAACCACAGCAACACTTTCCAAACCAGGAATGCAAAACTGCTCTTGCTCCCCTGACTAGACAGTTCATAAAGGTTTGGGTTCAAAACTGCAGTTTTTCTCCACTTTTCCCGGTAACAAAAGGAGCAGATCAAATAATAAATCCCATGTTAGTGACCTTTCTATTCCCTTGGTAGTGCCTTTGTGGAGGCCCTGGCCAATATTATGATGAAAGCAGTAAGTGAAAAACAACAGATGAAAGAAAAATAGTATTTTGTATTGTTATGTGAAAGAGAAGCCATTACAGGTCTGGCTCCAGAGCAAGAGCCAACCCAGCTTAGCTTGAAAAAGATGTTCCCGTAACAGGGGAATAGCTTTTGTTTCACATTTCTGCCTTTTTTTTGCTCAGAGACCGAGCAAAACAGGGAGCCTGCAGAAGAACAATTAACCTGCGTTCCACTTGAGCAAACTAAGATTAAGAAACAAAGTGGCGAAAAAGCATTGGTGAACTCCAGAAAGGATTACAAAAGCTTAGGGACGATCAGCCTAAAAATTCAACCGTCCCCCAACAGCCGCAAACTCAGAAAGTCCCTAAAACACAACTTAGCAAAAGCCAGGAAGGCAAACACCAAAGGCCTATTCTTATACAGCTTCCTGAACTGGCCACTGCTGGAGACGGGCTACTGGGCTAGAGGGAATTTTGGTTTGGCCCAGAGCAGCCTTTCTTACTGAGGATCACTCTCTAATCTTTAATAAAAGCAGCCTGGCAGCGCCAGGGTGAAGCCCACGCAGAGCCCCCGGCTTTGGGGCTTTAACCTCTCGCCTGCACCCTCTGCCACAGTTCTGCAAATCTGCCTGAAACACGGGGAAAAGTTATTGCTGCAACACACCCCTGCGGGAAACGAGGTAAAAGGAGGGTCACACCTCACAGCAAGGAAGGTTGGGAAAGACCTCCAACGTTGGGTGGCCTAATTGCGGCCTCTCAGGGCCTGAAGGGAGCCAGCAAGGAAGATGGAGAGGGACGAAGGGCCCGAGGTGACAGGACAAGGGGGAATGGCTTCACACTGCCAGAGAGCAGGGCTGTGCTAAAGACAGGGAAAAATTCACCCCTGGGGGTGGGGGGAGGCTCTGGCACAGGGTGCCCAGAGAAGCTGTGGCTGCCCCTGGATTCCTGGAAGTTCCAAGGCCAGGTTGGATGGGGCTTGGAGCAACCTGGGACAGTGGAAAGTGTCCCTGCCCGTGGAATGAGATGGACTTGAAGGTTCTTTCCAACCCGAACCATTCTATGGTTTTCCGACCATCAAGTCAAACCCAGTCTCCCTTCCTTGCTCTTGTAGCTTTCAGGATTCAAATGGGGCTGAGCTTGGCAAAACTTGGTCGGTGCATGGTCATTCCCAATCAAAATGGTTCCCAGCTCGCTGCTCTCACTGCCAAGGGTGTTTTCTGAACCCAACACCCTCAGTGCTCCCATCTCTCTGCTCTGGAGGTGTAGCCCTGATTTAATGTTTTGGTTTAGGAAAATTATTTTCCCAGGCAATTTTCTGTAAACAAGAGAAATGTTTTTGTAACTGTACCTATGTTTAGCCATTCTTTCTCACAGGAGAGGTTTCTTGACGAACATCTGTTTTAACCAATGTGATTGAAGAGGTTTGCCTCTGTTTCACCAACCAAATTAGTCTATGTAAAATAGTATAAAAGAGGGATCGTCTCAAAAATAAAGGAGTCATTTTTACAGCCTTCTGATCAAGAATCTGTGTTGTTGTTCGGTCCTCAACAGCGATATGGAGGCATCTTTTTCGGAGCCAGCCCATGATGCTGGTGCACACAAAAGCACTCGAGCAAAGAGAGAGTGCACAGCTGCCTTCCTGTAATTACCATCTATCCCTCTACCTGTGGATAGGGATGGGAATAAACCAGCTCCCCCCCCTTTCTCTGCAGAACCTCCAATTTTCTGCTGTTCGAAATTGCGGGTAGCAGATGATCGAGTTGCAACTACACCAGTGTGAAACTGCGGTTGCATCACCGGCTTGCAGACACTGTTACAAAACTGAGGCAAGACGAGGCTCTGGGAGGTTCATAAATGTTTCAACATAACCTGAAGAGAGTTACAAGGAAGCTGGGTCTAAATCTGGAGATTTCTGGATTTGACTCCGTGCAGCTTGAAAGTCAGCCTTGTCAAGCCTGAGCGTAGAAAACCTTGTCAGCCTTTAGTTGATATGCACTGGAGGTTTTGTATTGAAGATCCTCGCTGTATTTTTAGGTTCATTCAGTTAGAATCAAAAGACAGCTTAGGGGAGACAAGACTGCATATACAGAGTACAAAAACAGTGCAAAAAGAATAAAAAAAAAAAAAAAATAAAAAGGAATAAAATACACTTGCACGAAGCCCCTGTGAGCACAAACTGCAAGCCATGGTTTGCTGAGTTTAAATCCAACTGTAGCTACTAGTTATCTGCTGTTCTGATAAATATTCATGTATCATATGTTCATATCTGACTGCAGGAAAAGAAAAAGGATTCAGAGAGCTTTGTCTGCCCTGTGAGCTTTTTATCTGTGCTTTAGTAACCTTCTTATACGTTAGTAAATAAGAACGTTTCTCTGCTCAGACTTTAACACTTTTATTATCCTTGCAGATTCAGCAAACCTTTGTTCTAAAATGCTTTGTGCCCATTAGGGCTTTTGATTATAGATTACACCACCATTTGATTTTTTTTCTCTGTCTCTCTCTCTCTCATGGGCAACATATTCTTCTTTCATTGAGCAATATTCAGAAACTTGGAAATCTAACCTGTGTTTTAGTCTCAGGACAGGCACATTCTTATGGTAAAAACCTCCCCAATTGAACTTGGGATGCATTCAACTCTTGTATGGTTGATACTTGGCCAGGTTAATTATGCAATCACCCCAAGTAGAAGAGGACAGCAGGATACACGAGCATTTTTCAAAGACTTGTTTTCAGCACAGAGACAGTTTTCTGGAATCAAATAAAGAAAATGGAGAATGTCTGTGATTTACAGCGAACTGGCACGCTGAAAATGCAAGGATTTAAAAGATCAACAAGGCCAAATTTGCAGTCATTGAGGGAATGATTACAGCATGTGGCTACACAAGTTTAATCAAGCTACCTTGGGTACCAGCAGCAGAGGAGCTGTGGCAGCCGTGGCTTCAGCCCGCTGGGGACCCTGGGGGACTTCTCAGCCTGCTGGCCCAGCCCCAAGCCCGTGCTGATGTGGCTCCACGGACCTTGGCTCACCTGGAAGCTGAATTGGTGGGGTTTTCACATCCTGCAGTCACCCTGTGGCTTGTGGAGAGGAGGATCAGGCTTCCTGCAGCCTCCAGCCACACCACAGTGGGGACACCAGGGGTCTTGCCCTGGGTGTGACGGTGCTGTCCTGCCCTCCTGAGGCTTTGGAACACAGCACAATCCTGTCCTTCAGCTGGAACAGCTTTGGAATACAGCACAATCCCTGTCCTTCAGCTGGAACAGCTTTCCTGAGGCTGGGACAGCTCTCTGCAAACAGGGAACTGTAACCCTAATTTCAAGCCCAAGATGTTTAGTTTCTGAAAATTCTTTTCCCAGGTGATTTTCTGTAAACAAGAGAAATGTTTTCGCAACTGTACCTGTGTTTATCCATTCTTTCTCACAGGAGAGGTTTCTTGATGAGCATCTGTTTTAATCAATGTGATTGACGAAGTTTACCTTTGTTTCACCAATTAAATTGGTCTGCGTAAAACAGTATAAAAGAGAAACATCTCAAAATAAAGAGTCATTTTTTTTTTATAACCTTCTGATCAAGAGTCTGTATCGTTGCTTAGTGTACAACAGCAATAGGGGGCCAGCTCTCAGCATTTAAAAATCACCAACCAGGACCCAGAAAGTCAGAGTGGCTTTAAGACCCAGGCAGTTCAAGAGGCAAGGATTGCGCTGGGTTTCATTGTTCGGCTCTAACGGGGTTTGTGATTTTAAGCTTTTTTCTTAGGAAACACATGGGCTGGAAAAATACTTTATAAAGGGCTACATGTTCAGATTAACAACCTTACTGCAGCCATTGGGGCTTTGGGGACAATAGCAAATATCACTAGATTTGTGCTACAATTGCAGAAGTTGCCAATGCTTTAAAAAAAAGTCCTCATTTGGCTTAAAATGTGAACTATTTGTTAGCTAAATCCTACTCTGTCAAGCTTGCTGGTGATCCTGGATGCCTCTAAAGAAACTAAAAACACCTCAGAAAGACCTGATTTCTCCGAGGGCGTGTGCTCAGTTATAACAATTTAGGCCAAAATAATTATGAAAAGAATGCAACGATCCTGTCTTAACATTAGCCAAAAGGCTTGGAAATTATATTTTTTTTCTGAACTCCAAAATGTCTTCAGAGATCCAAGAAGAAAAAAAAAAAAGACTCAAATGACCAGGAAACCCACAGTAGGAATGAACAGTAAAACGCAAAAAAAAAAAGAAAAAAAGTATTTTAACATTTCCCATGGCCCTTGTACATGCAAGGCTCCATTCCTCCACTGTCTCTGCTGGTCAGAAGATAAAGCCATCCTTGTCATCTTCTGCTAATACTAAGAAAGGCAGCAAGAAATGAAAAATCAAGTCCCTGTCATATTCCATCGAGCACGCTGGCTAGATACGGATGTCTCGCCCCCATTTACAATCTGAACCAAAAGATTTGAAGCCAAGAAAGCAGCTGGCACAATAAAAACAGTAAAAGCTCTAGCTGGCACCTCATGCTGACAATGACTAGCCAAATCTCCATGGGGAAAAATGCCAATATAGATTTCTGTGACAAAAACAACAAAATAGATTTTTGTCAATGTACATAGATTTGACAGGAAGTCAGACAAATCTATCAATAATGAGTGACATATATCTGCAATATTCCCAAACAAAATGGTACATTTGAAGACAAACTGAGAAAATAACTAATTGTGTTACGTGTGACACAAATTCATCTGGACTTTTTGATCACAACATTGTAATTCATTAATGCAGGTTAATTCCCAGTTTTCCTGGGAAGAACTGACCAGATACACAGACATATTTCTAAGTGCTTTCTAAAACATCCTTTAAAACACTAATATTTCAGAGAGGGGCAAATTAGTTCTGAGGACCTCATAGTTCAAAATCAAGCCTTTATGAGATGGAAACCTGAACTTCCTACTCTGTAGCAAACTTTTAAACCATTATCTTCACACTTGGAAATAAGATAAAATATTAAAAAGTAGATGCTAGACAGTTGTTATACAATATTTTTCCTGAGAGATAGTACTCTGCACTATACAAACAAATGTATTGCCACTGTTCTTCTGTCACCAAATAAAACTTGCAAGGAAATATTATTTCACTGCCCGGTGCCTTCTGTGCTGCATCCACATGGAGATCATGAGAACCAAGTGACCAAGCTTTTGGGAAGACCTTAGTCCTGTTAAAACTCCAGCTAAGGAGGGGGGGAAATGACTGCTCAAGAAATCCATATTTGAAAAACTGAATTTAACAACATTTGTGTATTCCAAGCCAAGCCTCTTATCACACATTGCACCTTAGTGAGCACACGGGGATGAATTATTTATCCAAGATCTCCAGGTACACATAAATTTTACCCAACCTTTGGGACAGGTTCTGACAGAGCTGGGAAGATGCAATTGGGTTCAGAAGCCACAGGGAATTGCCGAAAGTGTGCGTCTAGCAAGACAGCTCTGCAAACAGATGGCAAGACCCAGATAGAAAATGCTTTTTAAGTGAAAAGTCAGAAATTCACGATGAAAATGTCTTGCTCATAACAAATTCTATAGAGCCTTCAAAAACATCTGAAGTCGTTGTACATAAATGAAGCAGATGAGCCAAAGTCAGCTTGACTCGGAAGTCATTTGAGGAAGTGTATCCAACACAGTGCTCTGATTCACCAGGAGAGGTGTGCACTGCCCTGCATTTCAGCAGAAATTATAACAACAGGAAAGCTGTGAGAGCCACTGTATCTCAGATATTTATTCCACCAAAACTCTGAAGATTTGAGAAGTCCCTTTCCACGGACAGTTTGCTGGCTGATGGAGAGGAGCACAGCGCCTGCCATCCTTGTGTCCCAGAAACTCCCAGGTCAACAGCTAAATCATGGACAGAGAACGTCAGAGAGGCTCTCTGCAATAATTTATTAATACAGAACATTCCTTTTTATATTCATGACATTCACAATCTGAACCTATTTGGTAAATTTAAGGAGAGACCATAAGTAATACCGCAGCAAGAATTTTGGGGGAAATTAACACCCAATGGCTGAGCCTTTTCCAGCCAATTCTGTGTTTTGATTTGAACAACCAAAGGGTCTTTGAAGAGATTTCCCCAGGCCCCAAGGTTCTGTGGCTGGTGGATGGGGGCAGTGGTGGATGCTCTGGGCAATGACCCCCAGACCAGCCCTGGATGGAGCCACAATTTTGCTTTGAGAGTGAACAGAGGCACAGCCAGACCCAGCCCATGATGGCAACTTCAAAACCTACACAGGATCACTGCAAAAATAAATGTGGTCAAGACCATTCCTTTCTCTAGGAGTGTCATCCCCTTCATTTTTTTTACTTTCTTATTTTTAGCGGCCTTATCAAAAAAATAAAGAAAAAGAACCTGTAGTTTTGAATCCATTCAGTTCTGTAAGGTAATTTCCTCTTCAAAATGAAAAACGGAAAAGAAGTAGGTAATGCTTTAATTTGTTATTAGGAGTAATTACTGTCTGGCCTCGAGGGGTTACTTGTACATTGGTTTTAACAAGAAACCCATTTAACATATATTTATCTTTGTAAATTGTCCTGAATGATCAGCAAATACCTAATCATCTGCAAAAAGCTGTTTAAAACATCCTTACCCTGATAACAGGAAATTATAACCTATGAGACCAAAGAAGCTGAAATGGTGGTTTAAATCATGATAGACATTTGCAAGGAGGCAAGAAATGGGTGTTTTCATATGTTTGCTTTGAATCTTTTCCTTTGCATATGAACACATCAGGACAGACCCACTGTGTTCCTCCCATGCTTGGGAAAGGCAAGATGCAGCATCTGATGGGTCCTGAAGTCCTTGACGAGAGCAAATTCCATGTGCTGAACCACCCAGGCAAAGCACAGACCACTGGTGTGGATGTTGAGAGAAATCCATGCCAGGATTAGACCTTATTTGAGGCTCAAGGATGCTGCAGATGAGCAAAAATGCAAAGAAAATTCCAATACCTGAAGAGTCAAGGGACCTACTCAAGACTTTTTTGTACCCCAAACAATTGCGAATTGTATTTCTTATTTATTGAGGGCCCTGTGCCATGGTTAGAGATAAAAACAGACTAAAACTGGACCTCACAGCTTTGCTTTGATGCATGAGAACGGACGTGCGTGTCACATCGTTCCTCTGCCCTGCTTCATCTGCTCATGTGAGCAGACAGGGCATGGAAAAACACAATAATTTTCCTCTCTAGGGACTGCATAGCTCAGGGGATTGGTAATAGGACACAAGCCTTTCAGCCCTAAATCAATTACTCAGGATTGACTCAGGTTGTTAGTAACTGAGTTTGTTTGTTTGGCTGCACAAAATGCATAAAATATTTTCACTCTCGCAGTGGATGTCGGGTTTGGCTCAGTGCAGGGCAGAGAGATGGATGGACACCTTCCCACCTTTTCCTACTTTCAGTGTCTATTGAAACCAAAATCAAGAACCAAATGGGCAAATGATCTTTACGGTTTTCGTAGAGCTAAGAATTCTCTCACATTCTGGACAAAACACACTCACAAGTTTCTTTGCCACATCTCTAAAGTTAAAAAAGCTCACCCAAGTTTTTGACTGCAAAAACACTCAGATGAGCAGATTTAGGGGGTTGTGTCAACAAAATTTCAGCAAATCTGCTTCCAGGGCTCTTTGTTAATTAGGAAACAGTGGGTTTTTGCTGCAACAAAAGTAAATATAATTTTACACAAGCATAACTTTCCCTCTCAAGGGGCTTAAGAGATTCCATAACTCCATAATAATTCATATAAACTTTATAACGACCAATAAATATCCAAGTGCAGGTAGTATTCAAGCTTCATCTAACAACAATCTCCAACCCCATGATGCTGAGCTGATCATGGATACAGAGCAGGAGGATAAAAGGGCTGAATACTTGAAGGGAAAATTTCCCATGAGAATTACCAACAAATACCAGGCATTTCTTCATAGGCTATTTCTTTCCTCCTTACAGACCCCGAGAATGACCAGGAAGCATAAAAGCATGTGAAAATATGTAAAACAAACACAGAAAGTTTTCAAATCTTTCAGAAACCTCAGAAAAGTTTGTTCGGTTTGAGGAATGCAGAAGAAAGAAAATAAAGAAAAAAAGATATAGCAGTTCTGTTTTTTGTTTTATCTAAAGTAGTTCAACCACTCTGATTAATCCACAAGAGTTTTCTCTGTGTGGACACTTGGTAGACAAGGGTTTTCATCCCAAGAGTGGATGTTCACAAACAAAAAATAACAAAGAAGTAACAAAACAAAACATCAAGAAAAAAACAAATGAGACCCACCCAATAACAAGAAGAACCTCCAAATGACAATTTTTTCATGCACCTAAGTCACACAGTACTGAAAATTGAGACCCCTGTGGATTTATTCCATACTCAAGACCCCAAATTCTCTATAAGAACGTGATTATTTAGGAGTTTGGTCTGCAGTGGAGTAGCATGAAGAGCAGCAGTGGTGTCCGGAGCAAGGCTCAGGGGATGAGGGAGCAGAGCTGACGTTCTGCCTTGGCACGGGAGAGCAGACACCTGAAATCCAGATCACCCCCCGGGCCCAGAGCCTGCTTTATCACAGAATTATTAAGTTCTGCCCACCAGAATGCAGACAGGAACCTGTTAAATATCCGTATTGCTCACAGAACTGCATGAGGGACCATAAACAATACATACATATATTTAGCTTAACAGATAAAAAGATCTTTTCTGTAGAAAGTCCAGACACAGTTTCCAATTTTTAAAACAGAGCCATAGATGCACAGACAAATGCAGGCAACGACAGCAGACTTTTTAGAAAAAATACATTTAATACTTGTAAAATCTGTGTCTTGCTTCCCTGTTTTCCAGGGCAGGTCTGCACAACCAGGGCAATGCCAATCCTCAATTAGCTCAGCAGCAAAGCAGAGAAAATTTAGTGAAAGTTGGTGTCTGGGACCCAAAATCAGGTTATGAAACCTGAGGATGGAGTGGCATCTCACAGTAAACGGATCCAGGTGAGCCCTCCAGGCAGGGATGGAGGTGAAAGGTTGGGTGAAAGATGTTGGGCAGCAGGGACAGTAAGGGAATTTATTAACAGGAATTACAAGAACTGGCCATGGTTTTAACAGCCTTTTCCACCCAACTCAAACTTTTCCAGAGCCCTTCAAAGTCCTGCTTTAAAGGCTCAGCAGTGGTGCAGGGGCCCACAAAACCCCTTTAGAGATTAACACAGCTGGTGAGTTTGCAGCACACCCAGGTTAACTCTTGTATACCTCAAGAAATCAAAGAGGAGCTTGCAGAAAGATGGGGCGGATTAGAAACAGGAAGAATCTTAGTTTGGGAGAGCTGATAAGATGGCCAGCATCTTGTAATTCCCATAGTCAGGATTATCTTCAGCTCTGAGGCCGGGGCTGAGCAGGTTGTGAGAAGCCCAGAGCACCAGGAGAGTTTGGACAACGCTC
>VYZR01042315.1:18862-32504 GCA_013400675.1 Oxylabes madagascariensis
CATCGCTCTCAGCACTAAGTATCGTTAATGTACTTTTTTTTTTACTCATGCATATTTTGAGTAGAGTAAGCTGGTTTTAATTGTTTTGTTAGGTCTAAGGGCTGTCTTGTAGTATATTGGTAGTGCGTGGTACTTCAAAGTCAAGAAAAGCTTTAAGGAAAGGCTTGAATTCAGCTGCTTTGCCAAGTACCAGGCATGCAACACTGTCTACCTTTTAAGCAAACTTGTCAGAGGTAATTAACTGATGGGGGAGTGGAGAGGAGTGTCAAAGCTTCTATATGTAGCTTTGACATACTCAGGGTTAATTCTTTGTTCTTTAAAATCCGTGAAAGCTGCCAACCCTCCAGTTATTGTTGGTGTAGATTTTCTTTTTTACTACAGCATTCCTTCCCTTGCACTTTGTAAAACTAACTAAACAGCTCTGAGTAACTAAATGTATGATATTTACAAATGGAAAAATGTGGCTGATCAATTTCACACTACAGTTTTTCTAAGTCTGTAATTCTTTGTGCCTCTGACTAGACTTTTTTCTTCTCATCCATCCTAATGTTTTGGGTTTCTTTTTTTCAAATGAGCAGCTTTTCTCTCTATTCCATATTGTGTATTTGCTTTGGTTTCTTTACCTTCACTGGACAATGATAGTGGACTTGGTTTTCATTATGTTCTATTTTTGGACTTGGTTTTCATTACGTTCTATTTTTTGGCTCAGAGTGTATCAAATTGTGATTACCTCTTTGTGGCTGTCACTCATGTTCTGAATTTCTGTTAAGAGGTGGTAATGACATGGGTTGTTCTAGAGAACTCTGTCAGGGAATTTGTATCCTGTTTATTTCCTGTTTCTGTTCTGTGCTGCTCCTGCTTGCAACTGTGATGATGCACAGTGTAACCAAAAGTGGCCCAGTAATTCAGTGAGATTGTTGCCGTAAAGGAATGGGGTGGGCTGTGCTGTACAGCTATCAGTTCGTTTGTGGCAGGGCCTCAGGAGAGCTCAGTGAATACTGCAGGTCATTTTCAGCCTGATCTCTGTGGCTCAATCTTCCCGACAAGTAACCCTGCAGCTAGCTCATCAACATAATTCCTTCCCTCCATGTCAGCAGGTTCCCAAGACCCTGAACAATGGGGCTTTTCATTAAAGGTCCCTTCTGTGTATGTGTGTGACAACTTTCTCAAAAGTTTGTTCTTCCCTTGCATTGCAATTTTGCAGGGGCAGATGCTGATCAGCTCTCTTCCTCGTTGTAGTGATCAGCCTAATGAATTTGTGTGTGCAGGTGAAGTATTGCTCCCCTATGCATAAATAAGCTCAGTTTTTTAATTCCTCTACTAAAAGTAAGTGTGTTCTTTTTTTTTTTTTTTTTTTACCCAGATGTGGATTTTAAGAATTTGTCACATGTTAGTGAGAATTCTTGTCATATGCTTTTTAAAATAATGCCCCTCTGTCTTATTTTTAAGGTAGATTTTACTCACTAGATTTCTTTTATTCTGTATTAACATACTGCGTGCTGTGGTGTTCCTTCTCCTGAAGAAGTCTTGGCTGAATGACTTTTTTGTGGATGAATTTCCCATGTGGATTTTTTTTTCTTTTAGATCCACCTTCCTTTCCTCTGACTTGACCTTATATTTATGATTTCAAAATAGTCATGGTTTCTTGCTTCACTATAAAGCTGTAAAAGCTCTTTTATCTTAACAGCATGCAACTTCTTATGGAGGAACGGAAAGGGGAAAGCAGAAAAGGTAGACTAGCAAAGAAGTCTATAAAACTATGGAATGTGCAAAATTTGTCTAGTATGTTGATATTAAACACAAATCTGAGCTAAAAACCAGCCCTCTGTGGGGTTGGAGAAATTTTTTTGTTATCTAAAACATCATGTCATAGTTATGCCTTAGTTACTCTTTTGTATTCTGTGTTGTTTTTTTTATTTTAATGGATATCATTCTACCTCCCCTTGCTCTGAGTTTTCAGAGGAGCAGTAAAATTTTTTCTGTACATTGGTCTGAGGACTGCAGACATAAAAACTCACCTCAAGGAAACTGATGGGTCCCTACCTGGTGTTGCAGGACAGTATAAAGCTTGGAAAGCAGACTTTGGCTGTGTTAAAATTGGCTTTGTATCACCTGGTGATCTTAATCCTGGTGTTTGTAACATAATCACCAGGCATCACACCAGTGCTGCCGTTCAGTTCTGGGGTACATTGGTTCCCTTTTTTGCCAGCTGTTTGGGTTATCTGCGCTGTGTCATGGACAAGGTGCTCAGAATCTGGTAACAGAAGTCAGTCAGCAGCAGGATCTACTGAGAATTTGCTCTTTGGGAAGCCTCCAGGTCAGACTGGCTGGGCTAACTCACATTGCTGCAGGTGTGGATGTAAACCTGGGCACCCCCAATGACACTTCCATGGGAAAATGGTGCCTGGCAGGGAACCTTGATGAAACACGGCAGTGTTTGTGGAGCTCCTATGATGGAGCGTTTTGCTAACTCTGTGTAGTTCAGTGAGGTTGCAGTTTGAAGGCTTGCAGTTCAGAGGTGGTTTAGGAAGCTGCATTCTTACCTCTCTGGACGCTGGCTGGCCGCAGCAGAGCTCCTGCACACGCAGACAGATGGCTTTGCCCCAGCCACCGTGCTGGAGCTCAACCTGAGCCGTTGCACAGAGATGAAGGAGAGGCACTGCACAGGCAGGCAGACAGCAGCTAAGAAAAGAAACTGTTTTCTGCCTTCAGCAGTCTATTGCTTGGCTAACGTGAGCGTTTTCTCTCTTCTGCTCCATTGCAGGCCACTGGCCTTTCAACTAATGTGTTTGACTTTGCTTTGTAGCACAGTGCACAACCGGGCAGCAGTTCAGAGGTAGAAGCCATAATCTCTTGGATGTATCTGCCCTCTCAAACCCTGTTTTTACTGTAGGAGTGCTGCTTGTTTGTTCTTTTCTGCTACCAGAGCAAAACTGGTTAGCTTGAACTATTCTTTTTTGTTCTTAAAATTTTTAATTTTCTTTTTTTATTGTAGCAGACAGAAAGAGCAAGGAAGAGTATTAGAATTGTGTGGGGCAAAAAACTGCCAACTCTTCCATCTTGACCCAAACCACTTAGTTGTGTCAAAACATATGAGTCATCAAGTACTTCAAACACCTAGAATATCCAGGAGTTCCAAGGATATCTATATGATGGGCTCTTTGTGGCTTCTTTGAAATCTGTTTCTTACTGTTTTTAAATATTAAATTAATAAGCTTCATTCACATTTCAGTTTTACTTTTGTTTATCACCCAGGAGACTGCTACATTTGTATCTTGAAAAACAAGAGGTGAATTCTTGACTGCTAAATCTACTCTGACATATAGTGTCTCCAGAGAGTGTTCTCAGCCTTGGGTGCCTTGCTGCACTCTGTGGTACTTGATTTGATTTGTTTAAAGATATTTAAATTTCATTTTGTGGAGCACTTTTCCATACAGTGGCTCACATGCCTGAGGCTCCTTGGTGGCTTGATAGAGCAGGTTAGAGTCAGTCAGAAGGTGCAGATAGTTTTGCTTTTTGTCGGGGGAACTGTTTGGCTTTTTCTAGCTTCTCTAATTTTTTTTTCTCCTAGAATAAAATCTATCATCCTTACACACTGCTAGAGATAAGATTCAGATTTTATAGTTATTGTTTGCAATGAATACAAACAGCTGGAAACAATATGCAATTACAAAGCATATGTAATGTGCACTGGGGTTGTCATAAAAAGAGAAAAAACTGTTCTTAATATGGAGAAGAAAGAGACTACTGTGGCAGAAAATGGCTTTTTACTCTATTTGTACAGTTAGTAAATGCTTTTATATCTGGCTACAACATGAGGATACATGCAGTAGCACAGGGTGTGTTTCTGAGAGCTGGCTACCTGAGGGTTCATCCTGCTGCTGGAGAGACTTCTGCTCACTGTTCTGCTTTGACCCTGTGACCGCTAGAATTGGAGCTACTTCAGAGGCACTCAGGCTGGATTTATCCTGGTGTATGGGTGTCCCCTTCACTGTGGCACAAGTTTTGCTGCTGTAGGAGATGTCATGGCCACGTTTAATGGGTGTGGTAAAGTCATCCAGATGTCTTCCACTCTATTAGTTCTGCTTATTGTGTAAGCAAACAATGGTAATAGCATTGGCTAACCACCTCCTTTGTATTGTGTGCTGTAATGCTTGCATGTTTCTCTTTCCAAGGAGAGGTTATTCCCACTTCTTTGAGCGCTACTAAATTTCTTTCTGTAAATAAGCAGCAGCAGAATTGTCTGTAAAGCTCATTGCTAGGCACATCTCCTTTAGATAGTCTGAGGGGCTTCCTTGAGCAACTCTGTTCTGGTTTTCCAGATTTCCACTTCACCATGGTGAGAAAGCCCAGGCAGCCCGTGTCACCTGTGGAATCACCTGTCTATGTTTCCAACCAGGCTGTCAGTCTCACTGTCTCAATGGCCAGGGAGGCAGCCGGCTGTGAGACTGCCTCAGCATGTTTTTTGCATCCCTCTTTTGGAAGGGGTTAAAAAAACAGCCATGGTGCAACTTGCTGAATTGCTGCAATCATACAGATATTTTTACCTGTTTTCAGTATGTGCTATGGTATGGCAGTGCTTGAAGTAGTGAGGCAAAGAGTTAATGCCAAGTTTGAGCCTGGATCTGACGGCAGGGAAGGGGGTTGGGGGGGGAATCTCTTTTGTAATCTGGAATCTTAATGCCCCCTTTCAAAGATCATTTCTTTCTAAAGCATTCCCTGACTATTGCCTTTGTTATCCAGGGCTGAGGCCTATGTGATTTCATTGATATTTCATAATGACCTGACTGACAGTGCTAGGAATTGGGCTTCTGCAGCCTTAGTACAGTAGAAACCGCACAATAGTTTCTTTTCATTAATGAAAGAAGAAATCTCTTGTGCTTATAACTGCCGTGTCTGGTTTTGGAATACCTCCAACTTATCTGCGTGCCCAAGCTAGGCTGGTAGATACATTTGTGCCTTGTGCTATTCTTAGAATTCCCTTGATAAGATTCTCTTCTTGATACTGTAAGTGAAATAAAAGAAGTATCATTAGTTCCCAGCCTGATCAATTCTCTTTAAAGTTGTTGACTTCATCTCTTGTGTGTGAGGTCTCTCTTCTTTTAGTTTTATATTTTCTAATGGGAATTTACTGTCACAGGGCAAGATGCCAGTTATGCCACTTTCAGGGCTTGAATTCTAGAAAATCAATGGAGCCTGACACCACTCACTCTCAGCCTTTGCCACCAAATTTGTCAGTATTCTTCTGTTTTTAGCATTCATACTCGAATAAAAATGTTAGTCCAGCTGAGGCTGGACATTTTAGGAATTTTGAAGGCAAGGTAAGTGGCAAGCAGAACCGCAGGAGTACCTGATGTCTGTTTCATTTGTCATTGCCTCGTTTGGCACAGTGCTCAGTGGAACAGGCTGCTCTGCTGTTGTGCTGGAGGGATTTGCCAGGTCTGTGGGGTGCAGCAGAAGGGACAGGCATTTTGGAATGTTTGCCTGCCTTTGAAATCCTGTCATCATCTGAGCTCCTGTTTCTAGAGATTTAGTGGCCGGTGAGGTTTTTTTGGTGGCTAGTGTTGTCTTTCCCCCCTCTGTTTCCTTTTGTGTTTTAGCTGTTGCAAGGGTATGTCCTGGTTTCTGTGGAACAAGAAGCAGTGGTTTGCTGTGTTGCAAATCCAGTGTCTGGCTCTACTTGACCTACCTTTACAGCTGATGAGTCTTGGCTACAAGTGGGTAGCCCAGTTCATCTTGTTTCTTGGGAAAGAGTTTTCTGATGCTGTTTTAAGGGATGGGGGAGGCAATGGTGAAGTTATGAAGTGAAAGCTTTATGTTTAAAATTAATAATTGCTGCCACCTCTGGAGCCTAGTTTTTTGAGACGCTCATACCTACTTATATAAATATGAACCAAGCTCCTACCTTAATAGATCAATCCCATTGAGTGCCTACTTTTATGCTTACTGGAGTAAATAATGGTAGTGGGAAGGTAAAATGTCATCAAGACTTATTCAGCAGTGTCAATAACCATGACAAACGAATAAGAATCAAGTCAATAGTAGTTTTACAAGACCTGTCAGCAACTGTCAGACTGAAATGGTTTTTCTGTTATTTAGGTCTTCTGAGACAATTTATATAAATAAGGCAAGGCTTAAATATTGTCTATGTGGCTGAGTTATTGTATGGAAACTGAGTATAGCATGAAAATTTGCTTCATGTTAATTTCTTTTTGGGTTGGGGGACATAAAGAAGCAACATCGAAGGTGACAGCTGTATTTTGAGGTGTTTAGTGTTGCTTGTGGATGTTTTCTGGCCTCTGATTACATTGTTACAAAACAAAACAACATTTTTTTCAGAATGCTCTGGATTCATCAGGCAGGAACAAACAATTTCCTCTTTCCCTTTTCTCAACTGCTACCATTGACAATAAGACCTTTGCAACGGATAGCAGCTTTGGTAGTGCTTGGATTTTGGAATGAGGCGCCAAGTAATAAATGATTGGTAGCAAGGATAGCCTTGCAAATATGTTTTGCAGAGGAAAGGCATTCAGCATTTTTTTAGCTTAACTATCACTTTTCAGAGTGTTGTCATTCTTCCTTCTAAAAAATCAAAGAGTCAGTGTAAGCAAGCTTGTATAACAAGGCTATTCAGCCAGAAAATGCTATGCAAGTGTGGGTGTATGGAGTACCGAAGTTTCCTCCACACTGTGTCTAAGTTTTTGCTCTCTGCTGTAGGATAGAGAAGGTTTATGGCTGACTCTGCAGGATGGCTGCAGCCAGCTGACCACCTATGACTTGTAGGGGGCTGAGGCTGCAGACTTGGGGCCTGATAGCTGCTCTGATGTTGTCTTCACATATAACCTTTCCTTGCTGCTCCCCTTCTGCACATCCAGCAAATACAGTTATTCTCTCTTCACACACATGCGTCAGGTGCTTATCCAAACAGCACTGACCTGAAGCTCTGAAATGAAATCGTGCAGAATGTCAAAAATGAGATTTGTTTGCTGACAGCTCAAAAGGAGAAGGGGGAGTTTTGATTAGAAATGTCAGTTATGGCATGGCTTGGTTACACAATGAAGCAAAGGGCGAACTGTATAAAGAGTTTTTATTAGGCAGATCTTAGCTCCTGGCCAGTGCCAAATGCTGTTGCACCTTGATAAATGAGGCATTTACCTTTACAAAATCACAGTGTACTACTGTATAAGCAATTTGGTCAAACAGCCTGGTCCAATATTAGGGATGTTCTCCTACAAATACAGCAGGCGTTTGCCCCTGGCAGGATCTTCTTGCCTAAGCCTGTCCTTAGACTGAAAGAGTTCACTGCCCCTCTGCTTTGTGGTGTTTTGTTTAGTTAGAAGAATGCAGAGGAGTGAGACAGTTTTCTCAAAACAAACTGTGCGCTTCTTCTTTCCCTGTTTTGCTCTCAGAATCAGTCTTAAAGGTACAGAACACAATATACAGAACAGACGATTGGGGATAAAAGCATTACCTAACGAATGTGGCAAGCTCATTTCTTGTAGCCCTCTTGCATGATTGAAGTGAAGGACTCTAAAAATCCCATTTCTGACAAAAGATAGTCTATTACACATTTTAATTGCAAGCTAGAGGAACTGTTATTGTAAAAATCATTGCTCAGGACTGGAGGCTGAAGATGATCATGCTGTATAATCCTTAAAGGCAGAAAGAAAGTCTAGGAAAAGAAAAAAAACAGAGCTTCTTGATGCTCTGATAAATTTGGACGCATTTCTTTGGCTTTAGATTTTAATAGAGATACAGTCAGGCAAACAAGGCAAATAACTTAGCCCATTCTGATGTTTCTTTTTACTTTGATATACCTGATAAGATATTCCTCCAAAAAACTGTTGCAGATTGCTTCCTGTAAGGAAGATGTTACAACAGGAATGCTGGACCCTAAGAGATGCTTCATAAATACAGTGAGGTTTCTCAAAATCAAATTTTGCAGAGTTTGATCCATGAAAAACTTGGTGTGAACTCAACAGTAAAANAGAAATAAAACATAGGTATTCCTCCAAAAAACTGTTGCAGATTGCTTCCTGTAAGGAAGATGTTACAACAGGAATGCTGGACCCTAAGAGATGCTTCATAAATACAGTGAGGTTTCTCAAATTTTGCAGAGTTTGATCCATGAAAAACTTGGTGTGAACTCAACAGTAAAATGTAAAGTTCATTTCTTTGGTTTGCACAAACCAATGATGGATCGAGCTCTCATCCATGCTGTCTGGGAAAACAGCACTTGTTTTGAAGGCACAGGCTTGTTTTGAAGGCAAGTAAATGTATTTGAAAGGTAACATAATTGCTTTCTTCCGTGCAGTTACAATGACTTCTCTGCAGCCTTCCTTTGTATTTTTGACTTGTTGAGTACATTCGCCAACATCTAATTAAAGCAGACCATTTAAAATAGTAAAATCACCAGTTTAAGCAACAGCAATACCTATGTTTTATTTCTGTGACTGTTTATCAAAGTGGTTTATTATACCACTGAATCTTCTCAAGGCTTGTTTCTTTTCCTCTTTCTACCAGTTGTCTCTGTTTTGGGGGCAGCTGCAGGGGAGGCAGCAAGGGAGAGGAGGAAGCCTTCTAATCTATTTTGTCCTAGTTACCATTGTTACACTATGTATGTAATAACATATTGGAGATGGTGCTTAGGGGAGGTGATAGAATGGTTTGATGTTGTTACTATGTACAGGTATGATCTGTGTTTTATTAATGTAACAGTACAGCCTGTCTCCTGCTGATTTCCACTGATGTTAGCATTTGGGTCCTGCTTGTCTCTTGGAAACCTGCAAGCATCAGCACATGTATTTTCCCAGGCTTATGCAATATAAGGATGTGAAGGTTCAAACATGACACTTAAATGTTGTTTAAAAAAGTTCCTTGTTCATTCACAAAACACGGACCTTTTAAATAACGTGTCCTTTTTGTTCATTGAAGTCTTGTGTTACTTCAGTCACAGCAATAGATGAAGTGATTGTTTGACTTTCTCTCTTCCTGCTGCCTCTGCAGTGCACGTACATCGAGATTGAGCAGGTGCCGAAGACTCACGCCGTCGTGCTGAGCCGGCCCTCCTGGCTTTGGGGGGCAGAAATGGGAGCCAACGAGCACGGAGTGTGTGTAGCTAACGAAGCTGTCGTGACCAGAGAACCAGCTTCTGAGTCTGAAGCCTTGCTCGGCATGGATCTTGTCAGGTGGGTGTCCTGCTGAAATGTGACCAGCCTTTCATAGTCAGCCTTAGATGGTGCTGGTACCAGGTAACAGCTTTGTGGTGTTGGCCTAAGGAGATTTTAGGACAATGTAAGGGGCTCCAGATAGAGCTGAGTGAAAACTTGAAACACTTGCAATCTGAATTTAGCTACCAAGAATGTACCAATCTGTTGTGGGTTCACTCAAACTACCTTGTCTACCTACCCTACAGTCTAGCAGTGGCTATTCTGACAGGGTAAGAGATACGATTACATTGTTAGCAAAGAATAACTGCTAACTAATTTGTAATATCAGATTGCTGCAGTGCCCTTCGTTCTCCCCCACTTTACAACAGCCTACTCTGACCTAAAAAACTTATTCTGGGCTTATAGCCAACTGTAGGCATAAACAAACTACTATGCCTTACTTCAGCCCATGCATTCCAATGCAAACCACTGCCCTTATTCAAATGCTGGCACACCAACTCCTGTGAGTCTGTTCATTGACGGCTGTCTGCCCAAAAGGCTTGTGCTGCACTGTGAGTCTCAGCCTGCATGCTGGTCTTGTAGCAAAGAGAATTTAAAGGAGGCTTGGGTGGGGGATGAAAGCTGAAAATGAAAGAAGAGAGAACGTGCGAACTTATCACAAAGAGACATGAAGCAAATGGACTCAATTTAAAGACTGGACAGAACAACAGATGCATATTTAAGTACATCAGTCTTAGACAAAATAGTCCTGCTGGACTTTGCCCCAGGATACTTAATGAGCTGACTGAAGCAGTTACAGGTGAAGTCCCATTTTTCTTGAGGACTAGTGAAAAATGGAAGAGGGTTTGGTTGACTGGAAAAAGTTAAATGTTGTGTCTCTGCTTAATATAGTTAAAGAGTTAATGTAAACCAGCTTTACCTCAGTTCTTGAAGGGGAAAAACCTCAAATATCAAGGAGTTGATAGATGCACAGCAATAACTGGTAGTCAAGAAAAATCCTGTCAAAGCATTCTACTTTATTCCTGCAATGAGTTAACATATTTTATAGATAAAAGGATAGGAAATATATTCCTTAACTTTTAAGAGGATGTTAAAACCTTAGAAGTTATTCTTAAGAGCAAGCTGGGAAGCATGAGTTAGAAGAAATTGTTGTTAGGTGCATAGCTGCCTGAAAGTGTAACTGTTCTCTAACATGTCTCTGCAGAAATACAGTGTCTGCTTCCAGCTACCATAAATCAAGAGGAATATGTGCCAATTGGTGAGAATGCAGTGGAAACTGGAAATGTGGTCAGAGAGCTATAGAATCTGACCAATGAGAAAATCGTGAGGGAATTTGGGTTGTATTTCTCTTCGGTATTTCCTCTAAGCCCTGCATATACTGAAGGAATCTGTGGAAAAGCTGTACCTGAGAGAACCTGAGTAAATTTAATTGCATCAAGGGAGGCTGAGTAGATGTGAGTGGTTGTTTAAGAAAGTATAGGACAACCTTTTGTGAAGAAAGGACTTAGATGACTTTCTAAGCTCCACTTTTATTTTTTCTGTTCTATTACAGTCTTTTTGGAACTTTAACAAACCATTGGTTTAAATGTTGAGTTCTATTTATCTCTTATTCAGTTACTGAAGTCCCAGACATTCAAATACAGATGTTATCCAACAGCTCTGGATTTACCCACACTAGCGAATCAGGACACACCAAAGTAAGGAGGCACTGGCCATAAACTACAAGTAATTATCGCCTGTAGATGCTACTCTCCCTCTCTTCCTTCTTACCTGCAGAAGAAATTGTCACTCAGATGCAGACAGAGGGTGCTTCAGGCAAGGAGAACCAGAGATGTGTTGTTACCATCTGCTGCTTGTTCCAGCCTAAGTGATTCTTTCTCTTACTGTGAAGACTTGGCCAGTTGAATTAAGTGTGTCCATGTCATGTCACCTCATAGAATAGAGAGCCATCAAGTACAAAATTGATCTCCATAGGCTGCAGTGAAGCAGCTGGCACCAGCTCTGCCTCCTTGATGGAGTATCACAGCATTTCAGAACACTTGAACGATTCTTAAGAAACTAATAAAGTTTGTGTGATGGACTTCAGGGTTAAAAGTTGGTCCTATTCCATGCAGGCTGGTCCCCATCCCAGTTAATCTAAATGGAGGGCATGGTTCTAGTCACAACATACAGAAAAACAGAGAAAATATGCTCCAGCACAAATTCCTAAGGAACCTTTTTTTTTTCCGCTAGGGATTTATTCAAAAGCTGATTTTTGAAAGCTATACCAGTATTGCTGCATTTGTTAGCTTATCAGGATTTTCTTCAGGTATTCTTCCTAGCTGCCTGCAGTTTTGGGGTTTTTTGATGCGCAGTTGCAACTATAAAGCACCTGTTCACTTAGGAAACCATATTCTTCTGAAGAGTTCATGTACTGTTTTGCTGATAAATTAGGACAGCATTATGACACAAAACAGAAATATGGAGAAACCTGTAAATTACACCCTTATTTTTGCATTTTTGTCTTAATTTTAATCCCTATGTGTTTGTATTATTTATTTGTTCTTTTCATCACAGGTGCAATAATTTTTTCAGAGCCACACAGAGATGCCAATCTTGGCAGGGAGTCAAGAATGCTCTTTAAAATGGTATTAATTTGTTTACCAATTTCTTTCCTTAGAGATCTCAAAATTGAATAAAGTAGAATGTCATCAAGTATGTTAGTTAATTTGGAAAGCCTGCATTATGTAATTGATAGGTGAAGCTGAAAAGCTTAAGATAATATTGTTTTGACAATATGACAGCATATTGGAGGTACTTAGGCAGTCGATTGTACTGAATTACTGAAATTTCATTAATAACTAATTCAAGCTCTCATCTGGGGTTGAAATTGCTTCTAACTGTTCTTCCAGCTCACCTTGAAGGGTACTTTTAAATGTGTGAGTGGGAGGTTTATGCTGTGGTTGCCCATAAAAAAAACCCAGATGGGTTTTTTTTCCTTGTTTTTTGTTTGGGTTTTTTTTGCTGTCCCTTGTGACTGACAGATAGGAGCAGCCAAGCAAAAGCAGAGCCTAGACCTTTACTTAATGGCAATAAATGTAACATTGGGCCCATTTTTAAAAAAATAATATCTAAAGGGTACTTCTTCAGCCTGAATCCCTGCTGTGGTTTTGACAGCGAAAGCTAGACTGTAACCATCTCAAATGGAAAATTTCAGGGAGACATTATTAAAGTTTTAGTGGGATGTTATGTCTCTTGGCAGGTTTTGATCTAATTATAACCTAATGGTTTTGATCATTAACTGGGGAGAAAGAAGCAGATTATCTCTGAATCTAGGGACTGTATGGTCACCAAAGTAGCTTTCAGTCCATTCACTTACTTGTGGCAGGGACTGCTCTTAGGGAATAAATACGACATGCTTTTGGACTGGCTTTTTAAGTTATGTCTGTGGTGTGTGCAAAGATTGGCATAGCTGTACTGGTCTGAAAAAGATATTGCACCAGTGATGAAAAGAATGAAGGAAAAACATAAATGCAGAGGGACTAAAAATGGAGTCACCAGTACAAAACAAGTTTCAGCTAACAAGAAAAGACAAGAGGGAAAGATCCTATAAATGCAAAGTAAGAAGATGATGGGGGAGGAACTGTCACTTTAAGTTAAGCCTTAAAATTCTAGTTGGCTCTTGGCTCTTCTTTGTCAGTAAGTGATAAATAGATGCTGCTGAGAGAGGAGAAAACACTGCTTTCAATAATTCAGCCTAAAACAAGGTTAATGGTAGCCAGGTATTTAACAAATCAGAGCCGGTTCAGAGATCAGGTTGAGAAGTACTGAGATCAACAAATCTGTATTCAGATTATCCGGACCTGATTTGGCTACTATAGTTTTCAGGAAAGAAAGAGAGTGGTGTTTTCTTGTCATGTGATTTCAAGAGAAATGGAAAGAGCTAGCATAGATAGTACTTATATCTAAAAAAAGTGATTTTCTTGGAACTATCCGTCAGTCAAAATTATTTTGTTCATAGAATGGTTAGAGAAAGACAAACACAGAGGAAAATATTAAAGTGACAAAACAACAGAGAGAAATTTTGGACTGATCCAGGTAACTGTCCCAAAGAACAGAGGCATGGATATGTTGCTGTTTGAAACACTGCATTTCCTTATTACCAGTAATTGGATTTTGGAACCAGTGAAATTGTTTGCAGGTCTGATTTCAACTTCTGGTTATTGCTTTTGTTGTTGATTCAATTAGGGCTGTAAATTATATCAATGCCACTTATTCAAGGCAGGATACAATCATTCCCTATGGCTTTGTAAAATTTATTACCACATGTCAGTTTACTTTTCCATAAAATATCCTTACTTTGCTTGAACTTCCTTTTAAAATTCTGTTCTTTCAGACGTGCGGTTGCTCTTACTTCTGACAAAAGCCATATCTGGTATTCAAACAATATTTTGGGGAAGCCTCTGCAGGAACTCTGAAGTATGACTGCACAA
>VYZR01042321.1:0-13757 GCA_013400675.1 Oxylabes madagascariensis
CCTTGGGAGGAGCTGCAGACCCCAGTGAGGTCTGGTCTCAGTCTCCTCTTCCTGAGGCTGAACAAGCACAGTGACCTCAGACATCTTCTCATGTGGCCCCTCCAGACCCCTCACCATCATTGTAGCTCTCCTTTGGACCTTTGGTAATAGCTTTATATTTTGGCTTGGTGAGTTCCCTATGGCTTGAAGTCTGGAGGAGCAAAGCTCACCAAATGGAAAGGCTCCTCGTGGGAGCTGTGGGATTGCTGCAGCAGCAGTTCCTCCAGGCTTTTAGCAGTGGTCAGGATGGATGGTCACAATAAACCCTGTCTGTCTTCAACTTAGTGGTGCCTTCTCTGGCCTAAATTCATCATTATCCCCAGGAACCTTTCTCCTTTATTACATCTTCCACCAGAGAAACTCAAAATACTATTATCTCAGTAACTGCTACTGAAATCAACTGTCACTTCCAAAGTCTCTTCACACAGAGAGGGATTTTCTTCTGAAGTCAGTGTGTTGTGTTGTCATGCCAATGTCACAAAGCTGCTGCTGGATGAGGCACATCCCCACCCAGCCCTTGCCTGTGCCCAGGCTGCTCTCTCATGGCCCCTTGCACGTGGTGATTCCCAGCAGTGGCTGGAGCTCCAGGCTGAGATAGATGGTGATGGAAATAAAAGGAGCAACTTTTACAGGGCTTTTATTGCCCGCTGGGGAAGGACAATACCGTATAAATAAAATTCATTATGGTTATGACAGCTCTGTGGTCCCTGAAAAATAAATAATACTTTGCACTTGCGTAGGACCTTTCATCCAGGAACCTCAGAGCTCTGTGTGAGCATTAGCAAAGCCTCATCATGTCCATAGTAGGATGGTAAATCCTACAGACCCCTTTGTCAGATGAACAGACCACGTCAGAGTCGGCACCTTCAGTGGAAAGAGGGCACTGGAAGGGCAGCAGCTGGAGTCACACACAGCTCTGCCACTGCCTTGTCTTGGAATCATTGAATCCTTGATGGGTTTGGGTTGGAAGGGACTTCAAGGTATCTCATTCCAAACCCCTGCCATGGGCAGGGACACCTTCCACTAGCCCAGGTGGCTCCAAACCCCATCCAGCTTGACCTTGGACACTTCCAGGAATCCAGGGGCAGCCACAGCTGCTATGGGCACCCTGTGCCAGGGCCTCCCCACACTCACAGTAAAGACTTTCTTCCTAATTACAAGTAAAAATTTCTTCCTAGCATATCCTCTAAATCTACCCTCCTTCATCTTGGGCTTGGGCACACGATTTACCCTCCTTGTCACCTCAGTTGTTTCCTGTTAGGTGGAACACCTGTCCTTGCTGCAGAGGTGGCATGGGCTGACTCATTCGTGGTGGGCAGGCTCAGTGAGGTGCTCCTGATGTGGTTGTTTCCTTCCTACTGGGGTGAGGGCCAGCCCATGCAGACCTACCAGCAGTGGCTCCTGTCCGTTTCCCAAAGGATCCTCAAAATGATGCTGAGCATCTTCCTTTACAGACATTTTTTTCAGCTGGGTTTTGGATAAATACACAAGGGAAGCAGCCCAGGGAAATTGGATGGCTTAGGTGCACCAGTGTGTCATGTGTGAAGTGGGTGAATTCCTTGTCTGTTGTGTATATGGGATTTATACATACGTGATCCAGTTATTTGCCCTGTGTGGTTTCTCCCATACAGAAATTGCAGATAATTTCATTCCCTGCTCCTTGCAACAGCCCTGAGAGGGTACAACACATCTGTGGATTTTCTGACCTGCTTTTATAGGGTCTGGGATGTTGTAAGGACCTTTAGGGTGAAGCAGTTTCTTTTACCATGCCCTCATGCTGGGTGTACAGCTCTGTCTCACTCTCATTCCTTCCATGTTGGTGCCTCCTGGAGCTGATGGCTGCTTTTCCCTCTGTTTTACAGGGTTACCATCCGTTGCCTCATGAAGCTGAAATCGCACACACCAAAAAACTGTTCAGAAGGAGGAGAAACGACCGGAGGTAGGTTAAACTTCTTTAGTGTTCGGGTTTTTTTATAAATCTTCTCTTCTTTGTTGCACATCTTCTTCAACTGCCTCTTGGTGAGTCTTTGGACAGTGCTGCTGTGCAGCAGTGTTAATGCATAAGCTCTTATTTCAGCAGTAACACCCTGAAAATATTCTGGGATGTTGATCCAGGAGTTGATCCTGCATTGATCCAGGAGTACCTTAAGGACCTTCTCTTCCCCTTGTACTTATTCCTGCATAGCCAGATCCCCATACTTGCATTTGAAGAGACAGCTGGCAAGCTATTGTCTGTAAAAGCTCAAGTCCTTGGGATTTGCTTCCTCTTTCTCTGTCGAAAAGCAAAATTTGCTGAGTTTCAGAGTTGCCTGGAAAGTGGGTATGGTTTGGTTAAGAGGGGGTCACAGCCAGCCTCAGGTGTCTGAGGAAAAGGAGGGGATGTGCTGTGCAGGCAACCAAATTCCTGTAGCGTTGGTGATTTCAATCCACTGAGTTAATTTAATCAAGTCGATTGGATATTTAATTGTGTAAAATGCATATTCAATTATATGAGGACATCTAAAGTCCTTGATGGGAATCGTGACTATGGTTAAATGTGAAAAGAAGTGAGGAGTAAGGGAATTAGTTGTACATGCAGCTTTATTTCTGCTGACTGGTTCTGCTCCAACTGAGACAACACACCCAGGGCAATAAAGCAGTTCTGTAACCACGACTTTGAAAGATGATTGAGCAGGAGAAAAAGTGGCCAGTGCTTTCTCCTGGAATAAACTGTAGTCTGTGCCTGAGATGTCACAGGGAGCATTTTTGGTGAAGTCCTGCAGACACCTTGGAGTGTGTCCTTCAGATCTTGCCATTACTTCTTGTCTCATGAACACCTATGTTGTAGTTACCTCTGCATGGTTTGATTTTCCTAAACTTCACTGAGGGACCAAAAAAAGAGCTAAAAACAGTTTTCTCAGGCAACCTAGAAGCATTCTTCTGTGGGCAGGATGGTTTGTCAGCAGCAAACTCCCGTTTCCTCTCCTTTTGGGGACTCCCTCCTTTTTAGCTGTACACAATTCCAAAGTCAATTTAGTCTTGTGATTTGCGGTGGGTGGGAAAAGCTCTTATTTCAGCTGGATTGCACCCCTGTGGTCCCCAAAACATGGTTATAACCAAGTCTGCTGTTGCAAGACTGAGCTGGGTGGGCTTAATTGGAGCACTGGGTTTAATTGGTAGCAGCTCTGAGGAGCCACAGTGGATTTCAGGAAGTTCTGTTCCCATCTCCGGTCTTCCTCTGCCATACAAGGTGTGCTTGATGCTTTGGGAGAGGAGACCCTCAGGGCCAAGAGGTTTTCTACCTGAAGCCCCATGCCCAAGGCTGTGATGGAGCATGGAGCTGTGTGTTGGTTCTTTCCCCTCATCCAAAAAAACTTGCCAGTTGGAAGGATGGGAGGGAACACGCCAGATGTGCATTTCTGTTTCTTTTTTTCTTTCTGGTCCCTTCAGATAAGCCATCAGCAGACAGAAGCATTCAGCCCCCCAGGGCATCCCTGCCTCCTGCACAGATGGCAAGGAGAGATAGCAAAACAAACTGCCTTGGGCTGGGGTTGGGAGATCACGGGGTGAGATACAGCCCGGCCAAGCAGCACTGGGATAATGTCCTAGGAGAAGAGAAAAAAGCCTTAAAATCCAATTGATCCGGCATCATTCCGGTGGAGACACGGGGTCATTTCAGCCCTAAGCAGTCACAAATAAAATAAAATGGAAAGAGCAGAGGGGGTATGCACTTCTGCCCAAGTCCTCCACAGTGCTGTCAAAACTTAGCCAGAAAACCACATTTATTTCAATTTCAAAAAGCTAAGAAGCCTGAGGAGAGGGAGCTGGACTGAAAAAGCAGTTTTTAAAGTAATTATTTAAAAGGAAAAGCATGGTTCCCATCCCCTTCCTTCACCTTGAAACCTCATCAGCCTCTATCTCCCCATGCTGCTTGTTTTGCTGCTGGAGGTTTTCAGCATCCCCTTGTCTCTGTGGTGCATTTGGGACTAGGAGGGGAGGTTTAGTCCTTTTAGTGTCACTTGAGTTGCTCCAAGAGAGCACTTGCTCCTTAAAGTTGATTTCTAGCAGTGAGTTAGCTCTCAGAATGTTTATTTTATGCAGAAAGCATGACAGAGGTAGGGGAAGAAAAGGGCAGCAGTGGGGCGGAAAAAGGGAATCGGAAAAAGACCCAGATTGTATCAGAGCACAGACTACAAAGCTGTTTGCACTTTATTGCAGTGCTATTATCTTAATGTCCCAGGCATCATTCTGGGGCAGAAAAGCTCCATTCCGGAGCTGGTGGAGCCACACAGGTGATATAAAAATTCCTCAGGGTGAGGTTTGATGTTAGGCAAAACAGTTGGGAGTAATGGCCTTTTTTTTTTAAAACCTCATCTGGATACGAAGAGAGTCAAGATTGCAGGAGTGTGGATGGGGCATCAGGGGCAGTGAGGCTTAGGAGAAGCCTAGCAGGGTCGTTTGGTGATGCATGGGTTGGGAAGGGGCTGGGAAGCAGCTCTGGATGCTTGGACCCAAGGGAGGAAGCTCTGGTTTCCTAGAAATGGATTGGTAGCAGCCAAGGATGGGAGTAGGGCTGGTGTGCAGCGGATTTGCAAGGAGAGAAGAGGTTGTCCTGCTAAGCTGGTTAGAAGCAGGTATGGCCCCAAAGTCCTGTTCACACCTTGGTCTGGTTTTCCTGGGGCAGCCTTTCCTCTTCTCCTGAAGCTGGTGGGTCCTGAAGCAGCACCCTGGGCCCACAGTGATGCCTGCACGAGGTGCACGGGTCCTCCCTGCCCAGCACTTGCCTCATCCAAGGCTGGCAAATCCCCGGTGATCACGGTGGGCGTCCTCCTGTCACGTGCAGGAGTCACCCTCGCAAGTGGACGTCCAGCTTGGGTCAAGGTGCCAACCCCCAATTTGACCTCTGCTGCATGCACAGGTCCAGCTGGCCTTGCCTGGTTGTAGGTGACCTTTGGGTTGGCTGGAGCTTTATATAACACAGCTGTTACAAAAATAAGCTGATAATGCTCATGGGTACCCAGAAATCTGCCTTTTTCTTTTTCCAGCTGGTCTTACAAATGGTAGCGACTCCCTCCCAGGGCATGTGTGGGCTTCTCTGGCCTCCCTGACAGTGACATTCAGATGGGGACACATGTTGGGCCAGTGAAGCACCTTTTGTTTGGCATGCAGAACGAGGCTGATGTCCGGCCCTGCTATAAATAGCGCCTGTCCCTGTTTCCTTCCTGTCACCTTTCCTCGGGAAATGCTGTCCCTGTGTTGTGGAGGAGCACAGCTCACCTACCCTGAGGTCTCTGCCACACACCTTCCACACCCTTCAGGAGAAGCTACCCCAAGGGAGTGACCCACAGCCCTCTCCTTGCATATGTGCTATGTTTTTATGTTCTCCAAGTCTTTTTTTCCATTTTTGTGGATGCCTTACCCTTCAAAGTGTTCAAGGCCAGGTTGGATCAGGCTCTGAATAACCTGGCCTAGTGGAAGATGTCCCTGCTTCTGGAGCTGAATGGTCTTCAGGGTCCCTTCCAAGCCAAATCATTCTGGGATCCTATGATTTTCCATGGATGCATACTTCGTTTGTTGCATAAGATAGGTATGAGGAACAAATTAGATATCCCTAAAAAACTGAGCTCATTTTCCATAAAAGCAGTCAACATCAGAGCCACATCTGCTGGAGGATTTGGTTGCACAGGGTGCTGTAAGAGCCTACAGGAGGTGGTGAGGTCCTTCCTGCAAAGAGCTTGTGATCAGAGCAGCAGAGGTATCAACCTCCCCACCTCTCCTGGCAAAAATCCTGCAGCCTGTGTCTCCTCTGTTGGCCCAGAGTCAGGACATGAGACTGCCACCTCCTGATGAGAATGGTGGAGGGCATCACGGCTTGCTGGGATGATGGAAGGAGAGCAGCACAGGCAGGTGTTTTCACACCATGTCCAAAGGCACCAAAGGCCACTCAGTTTGACGTCTCAAAAGCAACCACCTCTAGGGAAGGAGGAAGTTTTCTGGGGTGGTGATAGGACCTCTTCTGCAAGAAAAAGATACTGTGGGATATGAGGCACAAAAGACTGATTTCTCAAGTCCTCTCCTCTGACCTTTCCCAACCCAGTGCCTCTCTGCTAGCAGAGCACAAGCTGTGCTGGGATCTCCTTGGGCAGGTGGGCTCTGAGTTTGGCCCCTTGTTTTTCAAAAAGTTCCCAAAACCCCTATTTTTTAAGTGTTGCAAGCTGACTTTGTGTCAGCACAGGGTTCCTCCAATTCCCATGGCATCCTGGTGTGATGTGTTCGGGATGGAGAGTCCAGCTGGCCAAATCCTTTGGCCTGGAAATGTGTGGAGATACCTGGACAGAGGCTTGCCCCAGCCTTGTAGGAATGATAAAAAACATTGCATATTCAGATAGGCTTTACAGGGAATACATGAAGGTGCAATATATGGAGTTGCAGTGGGGTTGTACCTACTTCTTGGTCTTTTGGTTAACAGTACTGAAATGGTTCTGTGTCACTTGAGGGAGAGGACAATTTTCCTGATGACCAGGAAAGGGTTGTTGGGGAAGCCTTTAAAAGTTTATACGATTGAAATCGTGTTGATCCAACATCTTGTTGGACAAATCAGGCTGAATACCTTACCAAAAGCAAATCCTTGGGTGTGCACAGATGCTGGCTGGTGCCTCATGGCTCTTTTGGTGGTCCTTGTCTGGGGGCAAGAACAGGAAAGGACAGCAGAGAGAAGAGCAGCCCCATGTCTTGGAGAGGATGGAGTAAAAGCCTAAGAGTTAATCAATCTCCTCTTTGCAAAAGGCCTCTGAATCCCTCTTTTCAGTAGAAAAAGTGGGAATCTCTTGTGCTTCTTCAGTGCAGCTAGTGCGTCTTCAGGCTTTGAGGTGATCAAAGCCATGAGGGGCTGCCCTGCCTATCCCAGCCAGGATTGCTGGGGATCAGAGCCAGCCTCAGGTGAAGGACCATCACCTTGAGCTGTGACTGAGCTTTGTGTCGTCTCCTCCTTCTCCTGTTGGATGAGATTGTAAGAGGGGTGTTTCTGCACCTGGGAAGTCCATTCTACATCAAGCCCCTGTGTGGGGAGCTGCAGCAGAAGGCTGCGCAGGTCCTCCTGGCTCATACACGGAGAAAAGGGCTGGGAGGAAAGAGGCTCAGGATCCCTCCCCATCTCCTTTAGCACACCCCAAGTACTTAAAGATTTTAGGAACAGAATTACAGAAATGTCTCCAAGTTTTCTCTAGCATTGTCTGGCTTTATTTACTTATTTATTTGTTTATAAGCATTAACTTAGCTTTGCACTTAACGATCAGGAAAAAACAGTCTGGATTATTTTTGTGTGTGTGTGTGTGTGTGTTTTCTGGACTTAATTAGATTCAGAGCTGGGGCAGGCAGAAATATCCTCCTTCCCTGGAGAGCCCCGGGTGGCTGTCAGGGACGGTTTCCTCTTCCTGAAGCAGGAGGGTTGTGTAAGCACCACTGGCCCTCCTGCTGGCGCCCACGCCGCGCACTGGGTTATCTGGGGTGAGTGCCCGGAGTGGGCATCCCTGTCCTGACTGCCCAGTCAGAGCCTGCGCTGCTGAGAAACCTCCTGGGGCTCATCCCAGCCCAGACATGTGGCCCTGGCCTGGGTCTTTCAAGGAGGTGGTTCTGCCTAGGGACAGCCCAAAGGATGGTCACGGTGGGCTCGGGGCCAGGCAGGGAACGTCCCATATCCGCTGGCGGCTCCACTGAGGAGCGTAGGCAAGCAGTGATATATTTCTTTTCCCATTATATTTAATTTTACAGACCCTCGGGGACACTCAGCCACCTACAGTGATTAGTTCGACTGATTAAGCTGCTTTTCCTCTTGTGACAAACTCCTTTTGTGAAGGGTTTTCAATAGCCACGCTGCTCGGGACATTGTTCCTGTACAATTTCCTTTCAAAACACCATAAAGGGCACTCTACCGCTTCACCCTGTCGTAAAACACCGCAGAAATCAGCTTGGCCCAGCGTGCTCCTTCAAGGGCAAGATCTCCTCATTCAGGGACAAGATACAGGGTCGGGTGGGAGTTGCAGGACCACGTGGTGCGGGAGTGAGATGGAGCCGTGAGCAAGGGGGATTTAAGAGGAGATAAGATGGAAAGCAAAAGTTTTCTGCCCTTTTTTTTTTCTTTTTTTCCTTCTGTTTGTTAATAGGAGGAACCAGGGTCACCCAGGGAAGTGAAGGATAAATAAACTTGAGAGCACAGAGAAGGAAATGCTGCTTCACACATGTCAGCTGGTTCAGCTTTCCTTAGCAGAAGCTGGGGACAGATGCAGATGCTCTCTTTTACCTAGGGGTAAAAGGTGCAGGGGCAGAAGGGCAGTTTCTGCGGAATAAACACGCTGCTGTGAGCTGCAAGTGGATAAAACTGGCCATTTAGTTAATACTGGGAGTCAGAGGAAGGTCTGATTGACACCAAGGGAGTAACAGAGGGAACTGGAGGGAGTTGCAGTGGCACAAAGTCATCCCTCCCTGTGTTTGTAGTTACTCCCATGCCCTCTCATGAGGCTATAGGGTAGGACCTGTTGTCATTTGGATCTGTTTGGTCCAGCAGCTGCTCTCTAGGTAAGGTGATGATGATGGAGCAGGGCAGAGATGGTATTGGGAAGGGTCAAGCAGGAGCCCTTTCGACCTGCACAGCCGTGCTGACCAGACACGGTGGCATCACCCTGCCCCACTGCCCTTCCTTCCAGGAGATGAGGAGAAGGCTCTGCCAGGGGTCACAGCACGGACACTCCACTCCTGGGAGGGGAGGTTGTTGAGAACAAAGCCTGCACCGGGCTCCCCATTCAAGGAGCAGTCCTCAAATGATCAAAAAGCCACCTCCTGACACCCTATGGACGTGCAGCTGGTGTGACTCAGCCATGGGTGGAGCTGCTGGGCAGCACTGCAGCTTCTTGTCAGGAGGGAACACTTGGAGGTGAGGTCTGGAGGTTCTTTGGCTCCATCAACACCTTTTGCTGCCTTTTACCATGGCTCAGTGAGCAGGACACAGAATGGCAAAGGGCAGTGGCTTCCCAGTGCCAGAGGGCAGGATTAGATTAGGAATTGAGAAGGAATTCCTGGCTGTGAGGGTGGGGAGGCCCTGGCACAGGGTCCCCAGAGCGGCTGTGGCTGCTGCTGGGTTCCTGGCAGTGTCCAAGGCCAGGTTGGACAGGGCTTGGAGCTCGGAGCAACCTGGGACAGTGGAAGGTGTCCCTGCCCATGGGTGGGAATGAATGAGCTTTAGGGTCCCTTCCAACTGAACCCATTCTAGGATTCTGTGATATCCCTGCGCAGTAATCTGAGCCCTGGTACCTACAGGACACAGATGATTCAACAGCTCTGCGGAAGCCATCTGAAGTTCAGCCAGGTTTATATCTAGCATCAGTCCTGAGCCAGCTTATCTAAGAGTGAGTCACCTGTCCCAGCACCATCCCCTGAGTGGTACACATAGGGTTCTCCCATCATCCGAGTGATCCCTGTGAAACACAAGGAGCAGTGAAGTGGAGCAGTTGGTATTTAGCATCCCTAGAGGAATTTGTTTTGCCTGTCTTTGGGGGGCTCTCCACCCAGCAGCTCTCGTTTCTGGCATTGTGGGCAGCCCTGAGGCCGCACGTGCTTGGAGGTGTCAGTGAAAATCTGCCCAGCCATGCTTCACCCCCAAGGGCAGGTGGTGTGGCCACGATCCTGCTGGCAGAGCACACCACGGAAAGGGTGCCCTGCTCACAGAGCCTTTCCTAATGGTGGCAACAGCCAAAAGGATTCTGCATTTTATGCATGTGCAAGGATAAAGGACTTCTGTAAAAGCTGGAGAGCTCTGTGGGCTCAACATTGATGGCAAGAGAAAGATAAACCTCTGTGGGTTCAACAGGACATGATCCTCGTGAGCAGGACGTCAGGGGATGTGTGTCCATTGCTGTTCTCCATATCTGCTCCGTCCTCCTTGTGTGCCGAGCTAAAGACCCACGCAGAAGGGTTATAAGATACTCATCTAAGCAAATTTAATCCTTTCCTTTCATTGTTCCTTTTTTTCTCATGCCAGGAGGCAGTGGCAGGAGCAAGCCGTGTGCATTTCCCAGCTGCAGGGTTGCCACCTCTCAACTGAGAGTGGCTTTGTCAGAAATAAAAACTCCAGAACACAAGACCTTTTATACCCTTTTTTTTTTTTCACAGTCTTGGTGACTGAAGTGACCCGTCCTGCAGACTAAATTTAACCCAAATAGCCAAGCTGCCAGTAGACTTTATGGCATCAGGAGGTTTTTGCAGGTTGTTTTTATCCATCTCTGCCACTGATTGAAAGACTTTACGTACCACCAGCAAAGCTTGTTACTGTTCTGAAACCTCTGTAGAAATGTATGGCCTGCGGGATAGGCTCAGAGTCTTAGGAAGTTGCTTCACCAAAAGCAAAATAATTGCTCCAGAAAAAAAAATCCAGAGCTTCAGCATGTGGTTGTGGTGGGGGTTATGGTGGAGGTGGTTTTTATGAAAACTCAGTATTTTTTAGGTATCTTTTTACTGTGTGGTATCAAGGGCTGGTCTGGAGGTCAGGGAGTTGTTGTCACTGATGGCTCTTCACAAGTATTCCAGGCCAGGCTTGGAGCAGCCTGGTCTGGTGGAAGGTGTTCCTGCTCATGGCAGGGGTGGAAGAATGTGATCTTGAAAGTCCCTTCCAACCCAAACCGCTGTGTGATTCTGTAACTTCTGTGAGCATTTTGGAATGGGAACAGCAGCTCATGGTGGCTCTATAACTGTGGGGAAGGTTAGGAGAGCAACCACTCTTTAAGTTCAAGGCTTTGGGGGGAACATGGAAGATCTGATTCAGTGCTCACCTGCTGGACTTCACCTCCATGATCACAGGTGCTATTTCAGGTGCCCTAGGTTGTCTCAAACTCATGTAAGGAGCTGTCACACACCAGCCTTATGATACCAGCCCCAAAATGGCTGGAAGCCAAACAAGATGCTGTAAGGCATCTCCAGGGTCACTGCCACCTGGATCCCACTGCGTGTGTCCATAACTACGTTGAACGTACATGAACTGGAGGCCCAGCTTTCCATTATGCTCAGAGGGGATGTGTTCAATCAAGTTTGGAGGATGCTTCACCCCCACATAAGAAAAGTTAGCCTGTTCATCTTACAGAGAACAGATTTCCTTGCTTTATTTTGCCTTCCCATGTTGACCAGAACCAAGGAAGTCTGAAAAACAAAGAGATGTGGGAGGAGTTGAGCCAAAACATCTCACACTGGAGGGAGTGCTAGGATGAGGATTTGTTTCTGGGCTCTCTTCAGGAAGAGCAGACAGTTCGGACTGGGCATCAATTGAGATTGAGACTTTCATTAGAAGGGCATGTAGTGGTAGGACAAAGAGGAATGCGTTCAAACTGGCAGAGGGCAGGGTTGGATGGGCTTTTGGGAAGGAATGTTCCCAGTGAGCGTGGTGAGCTCGTGGTACAGGTTCCCGTAGGAGCTGTGGCTGCCCCATCCCTGGAAATGTCCAAGGCCAGATTGGGTGGGGCTTGGAGCACCCTGGGATAGAGGAAGGTGTGCTTGCCCATGGCAGGGAGTGGAATGGGATGATCTGTAAGGTCCCTTCCAACCCCAGCTAATATGGTGAAGTACCTGCACCTTGTTCTTTTTCTTTCCTCTTTTGAAACCAAATACAACTCAACACATCAATCACAAAGCACACAGTGAATTAAAAAGAGGTGAGATAGGAGAGGGGCAATGGTGAGATTTCCGAGATCTACCAGCCAAACTGGCTTGGTGCTGCTGACCAGCAGGATTCAACACCAGTCACTGGTTTCTCAGCAACCTGTGTGAGGTGTGTAATAACCTTTTCTTGCCCTTGTTCTTTTCATGAACAGGTGTCAGCAGAACTGTTGTCATCACAGGTGGAAGGGTTTAGCCCCTTAAAGGCTACAACCCTTAGCTCATTGTCATATCAATTATCAATTTGCATCTTCTTCCAGAACTTTTCTTCAGGTGGAGATCTGGTGGGTGGATGTCCAGTTGATTCATCTGATGTCCTAAGGTAGAAACAGGCTTTTAACTGCAGGAGTCTGAGGAGACCCCTGTAGTGGTTATCAGGATGTGCTTGGCTGGAAATGTGCTTTTTGCGCCTTTCAGACAAAACGTGGGTTGACCCAAGCCTTTGGAGTTGAGTGGGATTTTGGGAAATTGGAAATTTGGGAAATTGATCTGTGCCTAAGCTGTGTTGTGGATGTTTATGTGTTCCCTTAGATTTGGTCCTAAATGTAAAGACAAAACAAATGTATGTTCTGAGGTGTGTTATGGACACACGAAATCATGGGAGGGTTGGTAACTGGCCCTCAAGCAGCGTGATTTGTACTCCTATTTAAAGGACTTATTTTAAAACTATTTTTCTGGGTTGTGTTTGAAGGACATTATTGTTTTATGTGTGAATCTATTCTGCATTCATTATTACCTAATTTTGTGTTCTCAGGCATCATCTTCTTTTCTGCTGTTCCATTTCTTTCTTATAAAAAAAAGGCTTTCCCTTTTGTTTCCCTTCCTTAACCTTGCACTGAGTGTTTAAAGATACACATAACCAAGCGGTCCCAGCATTTTGTCTCGCAAGACTTTTTTTCTCAATGGATCTTCACCAAAAGAAATCTCCAGGCTTCTTCCCACAGACATCCTATTGGCAAGTCAAGAAGTTGGGATGCATCCTTTTCAGGCCAGGTAGTTCTTATGCTGGAAAGTTTTAAGAGAATTCCAGCCATCACTCAGGAGTGTGACATGCAAGGTATTTGTTTGAAAACTCTTTATAGTCAGCTGGCAGCCCATATTCGTGCAGTTTTCATGCTGTCTTGAAGGGGTTGCACTATTTCCAGAGCCAATCCATTCATGGCCAGCACTAAGGCTCCTCTCACAAATAAAAATAGTCACAGGAGCAGCTCTCACCCCGGGTTTGAAGATTGCAAGTTATATTGGGTGAAGGCGAAGGTGAACATGTTTTACAACTGGCATGAGTGTGTCAGTTTTAAGGCTGTGAAATTTTGGAAGAGCCTTAGAAACCCATTCCCAGAGGTCAACAGGACAAAGCTCTCCTGCTGAGTGAGTGAATAGAAATGAGTTCATAATTACAGAGTATAGTAGCTTTTCCACCGTTTTAATTGAGGTTTTTCAGAAAGGAAGAGAACTTAAAACAATACAGAAATGTCTTTTGTTCTTTCAGGGCCATTTGCTGAGGGCTTTTCAGTGAGAGGAGAGGATGTTTATTAAAAACAACAATATCGAGATGTTATTTTAGGGCCGAAGGGCCATTCCTGGCTGGAACAAAACGAAATGCTTGAGATGGACTGGGCGCTCACTGAAAATTAGCGCTGAGCTAAATGATTTGCAGCACAGTGCTGAACTTCTGCTGGAACAGAAGAGAGAGGAAGGGAAGGAATCGAAGAAGTTGAAACACTCCTTTCCTTCTCAGAAGGATTTCCAAATCAAATTAATTAGGTTTAACAGCACATGGGTCTAAACCCTTGAAGCAGCATCTGGAAGTCAAGGGTTTATCCTCATCCTTATGCTCCTGTCTTCTCCATGTCCTCTTGGGAGCTGATGAGGCTTACTGGAGGGGACTTTGGGGGTGCAAAGGGAACACCCCAAACCCAGCAGGGGTGTCACAGCCATCCCTGCTGAGCAGGCTGTGGGGGAGTTGAGCCAGCATAGTGGTGGCTGTGAAAAGCTGCCTCTTCTCCAAGAGAAACAAATGCAGGACCGATTTTTTTTTTTTT
>VYZR01042328.1:0-35984 GCA_013400675.1 Oxylabes madagascariensis
GGAGAGGAGAGGAGAGGAGGACGGCCCCGCCGCGGGGCAGAAGGGGCGGGGAGGCGGAGGCTGGCGCTGGCAGCAGCGCCTACCTGGAGCACGGGGAGGCTGTGCAGAGGAGGGGACGGCGGCGTGAGGAGCGCACTGAGGGCTGTGCCCCACCGCTTGTGCTCGCCTCCGCCCGGCTTCCAATGTGCTAGAGGAATTCGGGGGCATGTTCTGTTCCCTTATTTCTCCTCTTCCCTTTTGCAAAGAGAAGAATCAAGGAGAAGAGATGGGGAGAGGGACGGGAAAGTGAAATTCTAAGATGCTGGTGGGAACTTTGATCCCTTTCCTCACATCCCCTTCCCTGCGTAGAAATGGAAAAGGCACCCCGCTCCCTCCAGTGCGGAGCGGCTAGCGTGGGAAAGCAGACCCTGGCAGCTGAACGGGAATGTGATGCTTGAAGAGCCTTCTGCTCACTCTGTACATGAGGGATGGAAATCTCCAAAATACTCGGGCTCCTGATAGAGCTCTTGAGTCTGCTATCCTGTCTTAGATGTGGGGAGGTAAGAAAAGGTTATTTTTCTATCTGCTTGTAAAAAGTCACATGGTTCTTTTAATATCCTCACTGTAAGTGGATCTTGTTATTACTTGAATATGTTTTCTAGAGCATTTAGGCAGTTGTGGTCTCTGGGAAGGACTGGGGGCTTGGGGAGAGATTTGTTTCATTGTGCATATAAATTCAGAAAAAGAGCCAGGAAAGCAGGATGCACAAGGGCTTGCAGATGCTTTGGCTTGGGTTTCCAGTGTTTTTCAGGCACTGCAGCGACCCTGGCAGGAGAGATCCTTTGTTTCTGTCCTTTGCCGATTGTCTCTCTTGCTGTTGTGGACAGATGCTTTATAGCTGCACAGACCTGGGGCAATGCCTGCAGCATAGGCTGTTTGCACTGAATTTAATTGGTGGTGATGGTCAGCATTGGGTTACTTTGGAAGCTGCTACAGAAACTGGCAGCAACTAATCTTTCATTAGAAGGGAAGCTTATTACTTGGACTGCAGTACTTTTGTTTATGGTCCCGCTCCAAGAAGAGCGGGTTCAGTCTCTCCTGTATATCCTGTTATTAGTCTGACCCATCCTTCTATCACCAGAGGCTTACATGTGCCTGCAGGTATACACTGAAAGCTAGGGATTGAGGGACCTGGACTGTGGTGCAGTCACAAAAGTACAGCTTAGCTCACTTTCTACTCTCTGCAAAGAGCTTTGAGATCCTCAGGTAAGTCCTTCAGTGTTGTTGGTCTGGAAACCCTTCTGTGGGCTTGCAACAGCCTGATACATGCAGATAGATTGATTTTTGCCTTAAAAGGGTTTATCTGTGCATCCCTTTGTGCATATGCACCTGAGATCTGATCTGATCTGCTACTTCTGAACCATGTCAGGAATTCATCTTCCATATGCAGTATCCTATTCTGACTTCTGGAGGTTGATGCTGGAACTTGGCCATGGTTGTCAGCACCTTGTGGACCATAATCATAAGCTTGATTTGAAAATTATGAGTAGGTGTTGTTCTTGCAGGTTTCTGTGGGAATTTTTTCTGCTTATTCCAGAACTGGATTTGGTTTAATTCCAAATTTAACTTTTCCCATTTTCCAGGAAGAGGTGAAGCTGAGAGAGGCAAAGTTACTGCATTTTGAAGAAAACCACAACCACTACCAATAGCTAGTATCCTTTAACTGCACATCTCTGCTCTGTGAATTACAACTTTGCTCTGTGAATTACAACTCTTTGTTCATATAAAAGTATTAGAAACGTTAATTTAGAATATTTGGAAACTAATTAAACTACAATGCTACAATGCTAGCAGAAGAAACTGCAATGCTAGCAGAAGCATGTACAGTTTCTTCACTCTGAGTCTCTGAAGATCTTGCACTTGCTTCCACATCATGTAGTGTGTTGAGTGGAGATCTCTATCTCTCAGCCTATAGTCAAGTTACAACCACAAAAAACACTGCCTATAAGAGGAAATGTAGTTTTGGAGCCAGACAGGATGCTAGAATTCTGAGGACTTTGTTTCATATTTTTTGGTTTTAGCTATTTAACCCCATTTGGATAACAATACCATAGGCAATATCATATTTTCAAGTATGAAAAACAAAATCCTCGAAAAGCCTTGGATTTTCTTCCTTGGATGTTTCCCAGTTTATACATGGATGTTTATTACCATTTTACCAGGTATTCTGGGGGCATCATCCTGTCACTCAAGTAGATAAATCTCTGCTGCTGTGGCTGTAGATGACCTGCCATAAAAACAGAAAGAGAATGAGTAGTTATTATTTTTCATACTGATAATAATGATTTTCTTCTAGATTTCCTTTCCATAGGCATCTCACTCAGACTTCCAACTCTGTTGGAAAAAAACCAAGCAGAGCCCTGTAATGTAGTTCTTAGATCAAGGGTAAATCTCTGCAGGCCAGTAATTATTCTTTTTGTTGTTAGTGGACAGATCTCTGTTTGTATTTGAAGAGGAGCAATGGGGAGACCAGGGAACAGGCTGGTTACTAGGGTGTGTTTGCCTAAAGCTGAGCTGCTTTTAGGACATGCCCATGTCTATTTCATTGGATAATCACCTCTTTGCTTTTGCTCTCTTTCTTTTCCCAGGCTTTCCTGGGATCCAAGCCCAACCAAAACCATTTGCAGAGTGCAGGTAAGAACAAGACGTTGTTAATTCGTCATTGGGCAGACTCTTTCCTGCAGTGGTGATCTGAGACCATAGGCACGATGAACCACTGCTACCTGGCCTTCTTTCTTTCTTTTCATCACTTCTTCAATCTTTTCTCTTGCCACAATGCCTGTTTATCTCCTTCACCAACATGGCCAGACGACTTCTGTTTCTTCATGTCAAATGCTGTTGCAGGAGCTCCCTGCTCCTCCCACATGTTCTTTTCCTTTAATCTCCTTCTCTGCCTTGGTCTTTTTTGCATGCTTACCTTTCCTCTGCTCTAATAACTGCTGAATTCTCTGACACCCTCTCTGAGGGTCCCAGTTAATGCCACGCATATGATTTGTTTTCCAGACACTGACTTCCAACTGTTTCTCATTTTTGTACCTTGCATTTAACCTTCAGCTGTCACTTACCCCCTCTGGGCCTGGCAGTGGCTAGAAGGCAAATGACATGATGCAAATTTCTTTGTGCCCTTCATCTTTGCCCCACGTGCAAAAGTGTTTTCTGAAAGTGTTGCTTTATTTTTTGTTTACTTAGCGAATAGGGCTGTAAATCTTGTCCCTTTCTCAGTCTACTCTTCCCATGTTATGGACTCTATAAAGCCCACAAAATCTGGGGTTTTTTTCCCACTTTGTTATTTCAGGGTCATGAATGGAGAGTTTTGTCATTTTGTTAAGGACCATAATAAATTAAGTATTATTATTACAATGGGTGTTTCATATGGGCACTGAAACATCGGCACATGCACTTCCCCCAAAATGAATTCCCTTTCCCTTCCAATATATTAGCCAAGTTCAGATAAGCCAAGTGATCTGCTGATGTCTATAGGGAACATACATGCAATGAAATACAGTGTCATTTCCCACCTTCCTGTGTTGTACAGCGCTGCTCCAAAGTGAATACATGTATTGCATGTACGGTAATGGGAACCGGTTCAAATTGTCATGTTTGGGCCCTAAGTTAACACTTCTCAAAGGTCTGTCTGGGCAGTTCATTGCTTCAGATCAATTTGTGGTTTAGACAGTGAGTATTATGAATATTCTTTGAGCAGCACCTTGAAGAGTGACAGAGCTGGAATCAAGCAAACAGCAGCTGAGACTGCAGACACGAGGGCTATTTCTCAGAACCAGCTGGTGTCTCCCATGTTATCCGAGCTTCAGTGTGTGGTGCCTTAGGTGATGCTAACGCTCCCTTCCTGTGCCCAGCAGCCAGCGTGTGTGCTGTGGGACCTCTCGGGTACTACAATGGCTCGCTGGCAGTCACCGAGGCTGGGGCAGAGTGCCTCAACTGGGCCGAGTTCCCTGATTATGTTCAGCAGTACCCAGACCGTGGCCTGGGGGACCACAACTACTGCAGGAACCCAGATGGGGGAACGACGCCCTGGTGCTTCTACAGGCTTGTGTCGGGGGCCATCGGCTGGGCCAACTGTGACTGTAACCAAGGTAAGGGCTGCGCTGCCTCAGGGCTCAAGCCAGAAGTGTGTGCTGCACAGACTTGCAAGTGGCGGGTGGAACACCCTGTGAAAGAAGCACAGTATGAAGACTGTTCCGAATTGCTGAAATAATTAATATTAGAGGCTAGCCTGTGTGGGAGAAGAACATCTGTATATGGTAGGGGGTGGATTTAAGCTGCTGTAGCTGTATTGCCTTGTATAGATGTTTTATTCCCCTACAAGGAGACTTTTTTTTTTTCCTACTGTTAACTTATGCCACTTTGAAAACAGTTATGTAAAAACAACCCACTTCTGCTCCTTTAGGGTCCATATCAGAGCATTCCTCATGTAAGTGTAGCAGTTCAAATATAACAAGAAAAGAATCTTCTGTGGCAGGTCAGGTCATAGGCTTGTGTTAAACTCAGTGCTGGCACAAGGACTGCTGCTTACTTTGAGACAAGCAAGGAGCTGAGCTCTCTCAATACATTGGCTGCTGTGCAGCATTCCTGAAAAAGTCCTGTTTTCTGAACTTCCTTGCTTTTCCTGCATTTTGCAGAGCAGTTGAAACTCCAGTTTAATAAATGAATTGAGAGTCTTTTCCCTTGCCAGTGGATGTGCTTTCAAAGATGGCTTCATTAGAGGGAAAGATATAAGTGTTGTGTGCCTGCACTGAGTTATTGCAGACAGGTGTGTCCTTCTGCAAGTACATAACTGAGCAAGGAGCTGACACTGTTTCTAAACAGTGGTAAAACTTTTGGTGGGGTGGCAATTGAAAAGGCATTTACACTGGCACTTCCTTTTCTTAGAGAAATTAAAGCAGATTCATCTGCTGTTACTGAACCTCTCACTGTAGCAACAGAGTCATGCAGGTGAAGTGGCTGATGGAAATAGATCAGTGGAGTGTCAGAAGTAATTAGATGCCTGCCATTTTCACACACTCTTTCAAGATAGCACGTAAAATCATCTCCACTCCACAGAAGGAGGATCCAGGAGCTTTGGCAGATGCCAGATTTCCTGCTGGTGTTACCATGGATTTGAAAAAACCATAACACCAACCATCCTCCCAAGCAGCAATTGCTGGGCCTGGGAAGGTGCCACATCCCACGCTGCTTCATGCACGTCACTTTAGTGCCAGCACAGGCAAAACAGGGATGAAAGAAGCTAAGTGCAGTTCAGCTCAGCTATATGCAAGTCCAAGACTTGCTGGTCTGAAACTGCTATCAGCAGATAGCAGCTTGTTTTTGGTTGGTTTTTTTTTGCTTTTGGAAGGTGCTGTGCGGTTGGCTGAAGACAGTAGTGTGGAGCTGTACTTCAATGGACTCTGGGGTACCATTTGTGCTGACCACTGGACTGACTGGGATGCCAGCGTTGTCTGCAGGCAACTAGGTCTCAGGTGGGAACCTCAGTCTGGTTGTGAGAGGTACATGCTTGTGTGGCTTTTGAAAGAGCAGCCTCTGTGGTTACAGTCCCTCTGGCACAGTGTGTTGGCTGGCAGAAAGGAGCTTGTTTTGTGGGCTAATTTCCCACTTACCAGGATCCTTTTGTGCTGTTTTCTTTCTGTGGCTACCCCAACACAATCAGCATTTGCCAGAAATTTTTAAAACAATAGTTTCTGCTTTGTGCTCCAGGCTGTGAAAAGTGAGCTGTGAGATCACATTCCTTTTTTATGATCATCAGCTGGAATTATTATAGTGATCTAACAGAAATTTTAGGAGTGTAAACTGTCTTTGAGTATCTGGGATTTGGACATTCAAACTTCCAAATAGCAAGAATATAAGGTCCACAGAGAGGGAAGGTGATTCAGATAGTTTGGTGCTTGAGTCTATTGATGGGTTTGTTCATTGTTTTCAAATGAGAGTGCCATTTCTGACCACACCAACTCCTCTGCAGTAGGTAGGCACACAAAAGGATTAGGAAATGCTTTGTGCCTGCTTGTGCTTTCCCATTAGACTGTAAATGGTCACCCCTTTATGCACTTCCAATTAACTGGGCACACTGAGAAGTGAAATGTTACAACTGGACTGGAGAGTCACAACAATTGAGGGAACTTGTAAGTCAAGCCATGCTGTGGCATTTCATTGCTCTGTTTCATCCTCTGTACCAGTGAGATCGGCACAGCTGGGAAGAAGAGCCATCCAGGACCATGGCCTGTTCCCCTGCACCTGCACTCAGCAAACTGCCATGGAGATGAGGAAGCCCTGCTGCGGTGTGGCTATCAGGAAGCTATGTCAGGAGCTTGTAACCAGGGGAGTGCCATGGTAACTTGTGTTCCTCCAGAAGGTAAATCTCCAGGGAAGGATCTCAATCATCAAAAGATGGCTGATGCTTATCACCACATCCCTTTTTATCGATCCAGGTTTTTGTCTGCAGGCAGAAAACTCCTGGTCACCACAGCAGCCAATTAAAGAGCCATCTCTGGACCAGCAGTACCCCACTCTGGGGGCTGCAATCACGGGTGCTTGTGGGGGGTCTAGAGGGGAGGATGTGGTAAGAGAGCATCATGAGAGCTCCTCTGACTAGAGAGTGGTTCTACACCCTGAACTGCTGGATGTGCTTTGTCTCTGTCTTGTTCTGTTGTGCTCTCTTTGCCTTTCTTGAAGCACAGGTGTAGGTGCCCCACTGCGTATAGTCGGGGGAAAGGAGAGCTTTGAAGGGCGAGTGGAGGTTTACCATGACGGCAAGTGGGGAACCATCTGTGATGACCAGTGGGACGACCGGGATGCTGAAGTAGTCTGTAGACAGCTGGGACTCAGGTAATTTCCTTGCTGTATGTCATGGAGTAGTAATAGAAGTAGGCAGAATGAAGAACATGAGAGCATGTCCATTCACTCCACTACCAACCCTTCCTATATACAGAAACCCTGAGAAACATAATTCTGGACTGATCATCCTATGAAGGGATTTTGTGCCCCATTCTTGTTACTTTTATGGGTTTGTGCTGTGTCAAAAAAAGGTAGATTCCTAAGGATTGTTTGTGTTTACCCCTCTTCATAATTTTTGCATATGTCCTAATACGAAACTTGTTGGCCTCAATGACAACTTGTCATGGTGATTTCCATATGTGAACTGCAGTTGCTTACTTGGTTAAGTTTAAATACCTCTAGTTTTACTGCTGCCCTTATCCACTTCAGACAGGAAAGCAAGAGACCACCTCATTTTCCTGTGTGCCATTCAGTGCTTAACATGGGAGCATTCTTGAAAATCACATCAGTACAGGATTATTTAAAATAGATTGTTCAAATTTGAGATCCCTCAATCTTCAGGACTTTTGCCTGTTATGAGATTCTAACTGAGACTGATGTTACATCATTGTCTGCAGAAGTCCCTATGTGTCTGAGCTGTTCGTGTTGTAGTAACATTTTTGTTATTTGCTGGAAGGGCTCATTACAAACTTTCCAATAACATATTTCATTTAACAGCTGGTAACTCCACTGTGTCAAAAATAGATATGATCTATGAGAGGACAGTGACCCAGCAAGGCAGAATCTGAGGACACGAGACTGTGGCCTTCCTTACTGAGCATACGTGTCTGTTATGTTTACAGTGGGACCCCAAAAGCCTTGTCATGGGCTCACTATGGGCAGGGATCTGGCCCAATCCTGCTGGATGAAGTGCAGTGCTCAGGGAATGAACTCTCCCTTGATCAGTGCAAGAAGAGTGACTGGGGACAGCAAAACTGTGACCACATTGAAGATGCTGGGGTCTCCTGTGACCCTTTCACAGGTACAGATGTACAGCTCTGCCAGTCAGATGCAGTTGGTCTTACCCTCACATTACTTGGCTTGCTCAGCAGGTAACCCCCTGGTTCAGGACCCTGCACAGCTTCCGTGTATGGCTCCCACAAGGGCTGCCGATGTGGAGGCACAGAGTAAGGGAATGGATCAGAGGCAGACTTGGTGGTGTTCCCATGGTTTTGCTCAGGTGGTATGGAAGGGCTGTAGTGAATCCTCCCCTGACAGATGGGTGTTTGGAAGCAGTGAATGTTTGTATTTTGAGTACCCACAGGCATCTGTGTCTTTTGCTTCTTTCACTCGTGGGCGGTATGGACACCTAGCAGTGGTGCACAGGCTGTTTCTTTTCTCCCCTGCTGAGTGCCGCCCTTTCCTTCTCCCACCTCTTGCAGAGGGCACTGTCCGGCTGGCTGGAGGCCGCAGCCCCAGCGAAGGCAGGGTGGAAGTTTATTACAATGGAGACTGGGGCACAGTGTGCGATGATGGCTGGACAGACCTCGGTGCCCAGGTGGTCTGCAGGCAGTTGGGCTTCAGGTAGGACTGAGAGTGTGTAATGTCTGTGCTTCCTAATTTCAAGGATTAGATTCCATCACCCTTCACTGGGATAGGCCGGACCTTAATCCTTCAATGCTGTCTTTGTTAGAAGGCTTATTACCATTATACAACTTATTAAGGAAAGATTATTAGGTATCCACATCCTTTCCAAGGGGCAAAAATAAATCTGTTATCTCTTGCCTCAGCCTGTTTTGAAAGCAGATAACGGGCTTAATACTGTCCTTATGAACACCTCAGCAAAGTCAGAAAATTTTCTTTATCGCTCCTTAAATTTGCACATGTCATTTCTGCTCTGCCAGTAAAAGGATATCATTTATCTGCTCCATATGTATCACCTTCAGTATCTGAACAAAGACCATCAGGGTGAAAAAGAGTAGTAATAGGTGTTCTCAGCCCATTGCTGAGCTGTCATCCCTTCAGGTAGGAGTTTGGGAAAGATTTAAAATCAGGATACTATTGCCTTTGAGCTAGTAAAATGGGGTTTTGTGGATTTTCCAAACATGATTAGGGTCTCCTCCTAAAATTTCAACTTTATAGATAAAAAAGACTAAACTAAATTCTTCCCTTCAAGTTCAGCTACATACTGCCTTTGTCATCTCTTTTAGTGCCTAAAATTTTGCAGCTTTCTGCAGTTCAGTTCCAGATAGCTGTTTCCTATAAAAAGAAGTAGAATTACTTAAATGTCGACATTTTTGATGCCTTCTCTGCCAGTTCTTCCCCAAACTGATGTACCTGCCTTATCTGAAAAGCATCCTCTGCTGGCCCTCTGTGCCTTTGAATGTGCCTTTGACCAGACACTAGAAAACGAACTGGTCTGAAGAGGCCTCCCTGAAAACTGAAGCTGGCGAGATGTGAGGGTGCTTGGCTGCCATCCTGTGTGTCCACTGAGTGGTTTAGGTCAGGAAGCCACCAGTATCACAGTAAAGCAGGGGAGTTTCTCTTTGGATCTGAGCTTGGGTACTTTTGCGGCATTTAGAGTTTCAATGTTATTTTCTGTTTCCTTCCTCTAGTGGTCCTGCTGCCCTGGCCTCTGAAGGAGACTATGGTGCTGGCCAAGGCTTCATCTTACTGGATGATGTGGCATGTGTGGGGACAGAGCTGTCTCTCCTGGACTGTCCCCACAGCAACTGGGGGCAGCATGACTGCTCCCATGCTGAGGATCTGGGAGTCCGCTGTTCCCCAGAAAGCAACACGGTCATGGATGGCAGCCTGGGTAACTCACCTTGCTCTTGCCTTGAAGAGTGGGGAAGTTTCACCTTCTGGTCTGTTCCTTTGGAAGCTCTGGCAGATGTGGGAGTTTTCCCTGTGCTGTTTCAACAAGGGGTTTGCCTTTTGAGGAGGAATGAGCCCTGGCTGAATTGGGGCAGAGCCACAGATCTGTGGCTCCACCAGACTGATCAGACCAGCAGATAAGTTGTACTGGCAGTCTCTGAAACAAACCTGAGGGGCTGAGGGACAGTGGCTGCCGTAGTGTGCCATTGCTCAAGGGAACCCTTTAACTAGACCTTTTAGGAAACTTAGGTGTCGTTACATTAGTGCCACACCTTGCCAAGACAGGAGGACTTCAGATGCAAGGGGTTGTTGTTTGCACTCCTTTGTGTGGATGGCACACTTCTAATTAAAATCGTGAAAGTATTTCAAGTTAGCATAATTTCCTCATTCATATAATACCTGATACTCTTCCCTTTCCTTACTACAGGAGTCTTTCCAGTTTGTCAGACATTTGTTATTGAAATAGTTGGCATCCAGCATTTTTGTTTTTCCTGGATGTAGAACTCTTCTCTTTCTTAGAATCATGTAATAGTTTTACAATTCAATGGATTTTTTTTTCCCAGGCATGTTTAAGCTTGTCAAACTCTTGGCTCAGGAGTTAATAGCTTTCTTTCTGTTCTTGTTCTCCTCTTTATTCAGCTTTCAGATTATGATCCACTGATGATTTCCAGTATGTATTAAATAAATTTGTATGTATATAGTCTTCTGATTCAGCACAGAGGTAAAATGTCTTCATACAGACACACTTCTTTCTTTTCTTTCTTTTTCTTTTTTCCTTTTTTCTTTTTGTTTTAAGCTTACTGATGTCAGGAATTTGTCTTTTTTCTATAGAACCCAGGTTTTGGACACCTGACCCCTCTGGTGTTTTTGCTTGCAGCAGCCCGTGTGTTTTGTTTTTAGGGCCTCCTGTGCGGCTGGTGGATGGAGAAAGCACCAAGGAGGGCCGGGTTGAGGTACTGCTGAATGGGCAGTGGGGCAGTGTCTGTGACGATGACTGGACAGACAGAGATGCCGCAGTGGTTTGCAGGCAACTGGGATTCAGGTAAGAGCTGTGGTACAGGCATCTTACAGATAAAACAGCTCTCGGGAGCACTTCTGGACTTGTTTCTGGGCAGTTAGTTTTAGTTTTGGCACACTCACATATGCTTGAGGGAGTAGGTTGCTCTTCTCACTGTACTGCCTGTGTGTGGAGTGACACATAAATGTTGTTCCACTTAAAATGCACTGGTGCCTCAGGTTCACTTGGCTCCTGCTCACTGCAGATTAGCCACCCTCTCTCTAATTGCAGTGGTACAGCAAAAGCCAGGGCAATGGCTTATTTTGGCGAAGGCCATGGGCCTATCCATCTGGACAACGTAGAATGCAGTGGCATGGAGCACACCCTGGGGCAATGTGCCACGCCTGACACCAGGATTCACAGCTGCTGGCACAGTGAGGATGCTGGGGTGATCTGTGACTATGTGGAAGAAAAGGTCCAAGATATCAGGAGAACAGGTGACATTCCCATTCTTTCTATGCAGGAATCTGGATCAATGGTTGTAGGATCTCTGCATGCTTTTGTGGTTTTTCCCTGTCATTCTTGTCTTTGGTTGAAACTTCACCTACAAAATAAGCATGTCCTGTCCTGCACCTCCTACATTTTTATTGTTTTCAGTGTATCTTCTTAGCAGCACAGAGTGTGCCAAATTAGTCTGAGGAGCTCCACCCATGTCAGGCCTTTGAGCCTGCAGAATTTCCCCACTGCCAAGTCACCATGCTCTTCCTTAGAACAGCAACCATAAGCAACCTTTGGGGTTTAGAGTGTTGAGGAAGTACAAGTATAGGTCCCACTCCTGGCATAAGACTACAGAGACTTCAGGTAAGCACCTCCAGTGAAATAAAGGAAACCTGTGGGATCAAATGTTCTTTGAATTCCATATGCACAACACAATGCAGTCGATTACCTTGAGGATTAATGCTCTCAGGGAAGGTGAATGTATTTGGCTCTGTGACAGCATGCTGATACTTAAGGTGGAGGTCCCTACTCAACTGCTCTAACTTTGCCATGCAGGTCCAGAGTCTGGTTTGTGTGGGATGCGCCTGCTTCACCGTCGCAAGAAAAGGATCATAGGTGGAAACAAGTCTCTGAGGTACTACCCTGTAATTGCTGAGAGAGCCAGACTGGTTCCAGCTCTCCTTCAGGCTCTGGAAATAGCCTGGCAGATGCTGACTGCATTAATGCATTTTCACTGGTGATTTTTGAACTTGGTTTGAACCAGTGTGCTATCTAGGGAAGAATGCAAGCCAGCTGAGCCCAGATGAGACAGAGTGGATGGGAAAAGAGGAAACTGGCTCCCATGTGTGTGACACCTCTTATTCCTCTGTTTCTTCTTCAGAGGCAGTTGGCCATGGCAGGCCTCACTGCGGCTGAAGGGTTTTCGTCGAGATACTCGTCTGCTGTGCGGAGCAACACTGATCAGCAGCTGCTGGGTGGTGACTGCAGCCCACTGCTTCAAAAGGTGTGTTTGGGAGTGGGGAGCCCCAAGGGATATTCAACGATGGACAAGATAATAACCTCATACAAGTTTATCCTTCTAGCCCAGTGAAGCCACATGAGCAATGTTTCTAAACCAAAACTTTCAGGTCATGATTTGTGTGATCTTGGAGTGCTTATGGGGATGACTCAATATAGACTTGCTTTTTCCTTCACTGCTTACACCTGGCCTCTTAACTCTGAGGCTTTACTGCGTAAAGGGAACCAACATTTTGGCATTTTAAGTGCTTTGAGGAACTGTGAACAGGTCAGTTCATAAGCCTGTTGCAACTATAATAATCATTTTTATAGGAAAAAAGTCCTGTGCATGGTAGACAGTGATTTGGGACATCAAATCTGCAACAGCTGGCACGATCATATCTGCTGAAGAGGTCCCACAGTCCTGCAGCTGGAACTGTTTTACCACTGTGATGTGAGGAGGTGGTTCAGTCTCATAGCAACTGAGACTTGTGAGTCTGCTTTCCTCTTAGTAGGAGTGTTGAGATCTTGAATCTGTTTTTCTCCAGGTTTGGTGTTGATGTGCGGCGCTACCTCCTGCGGGTGGGCGATTACCACACAGGTGTGAAGGATGAGTTTGAGAGGGAGCTGCCCGTGGAGCGGATTGTCCTCCACAGGAACTACTGGGCTGGCAGCAATGATAATGACATAGCCCTGGTCCGGATGCGGGGCAGAGAAGGGCACTGTCTCTCCTTCAATCACCATGTTCTGCCCGTCTGCCTGCCTGACAGGAGAGAGAGGTCTGACATCAACAGGCAAGCCTGCATCATCTCTGGCTGGGGAGACACAGGTGAGTGGTGGGGCTTTGAAAGGCAAGAGAGGTGAGGAAGTCTGCCTTCAGAAGCGTATGTGGGCCATTAATTCATGTCAACTCAAGGCTATGTTCTCACTGCTCCCATTGTCTGTGCCAGCGCATGGTGCTAAGGAATGGGGATATGAGGTGGGTTTTGTGCTATTGTGTTTTCATGTGTTTTGAGGCTTGTTGAGTCTGCTCAATATTGGTGAAAGCTTTTGTTTCCATAGCATCCCTCTGAAGCTGTGAGAGAGACCAATCCTGCCATCTGCCCACAGTCCTCTCTTTCTTCTCATTTCTACATGTTAGCCCATAGCAGACCCCTAAGGGAGCAGCCTGTGCAGAGCTGCTATACCAAGCCCATGGGAGGTCCCCATGTTTCCATGACCTACCTTATTCATGATACTCTCACAGTGAAGTGAGGGCTTAGAGGTAGAAGGAGCCCTTAGAGAGCAATGTCTGTCAGACTACCTTGCTTAATTTCCTTGTGTATTTTTGCAAGGACAGATGGACTCTGAGTCTGGTTTCTGCTCTGGGTTCAAGACAGGCTGGACTTGTCCTCTTTGAGCATATTGCTGTGAAGCTTCCTAGGTAAAAGGGAGCATGGAGGCCTTTCTGGGGCTGCTGTGACTGGAGAAAAGCCATATGTTTAGAAAGACTTCCTGCCAAAAGCCCCAGGAGCTCATCTGTTGATTTTGGACTTGCCCGTCCTTCTCAGCTTTTCCCTAGCTATTACTCCACCTTTTTAACTGAACGTATTTACCTTTGGACTCATCTGTGCCAGTTGCACGTGTCACTTCAGGATGTTTAGGGTGGATCAAGGAACAACTCAGTCATGTAACTACCTTAAGCTGTACTGGAGCTTAGTGGCTAGAATCCTTCCCACGCACCAAACCCAGCTTTCTCAATGAGGAGCAGTTACCTACTACCTTGTGAACTTACATAAACTATGGGCACAGAAAGGTCATGCTCTAACATAGCACATTAGCCTTATGTTCTGAGCAACCCTGGGGTAATAAAGGGATTTGATCAAACAGACTAAAGTCTGGCCAAAGATGAAGTGAATTCTCTTTCAATAATATTTGAATGCCTCTGAAACATCTTCTAAAACTTCTATGAGGATTGAGCACTTAACAGATACTAATGCATTTATTCTCTTGAGAAAATACTGTCCTTGCTTTACTGAGGAGGAAATGGAGAATTGGAGAGGTGAGATAAATTGAACAAGATTCAAGTTACTTGCTGACAGAACCAGGAGTAAGACTTATCCTTTGATCTAACCTTTTTCTACAACCCTCTTCCCCACATCTTTGATCTTACAGCTCTATTTTTGTGGTCTGGCTTGGCATCACTGTTTTCTGAAGTTCTCGTGGTTCAGAAGTGCTGAGCTTAGTCTATTTCTGTGCTGCAGACTTGACATGAAATGTATAAGTGCCTGTTTTTGGAGGGAGCACTGTTGCACCAGGTCGCTACTGTTGCCTGTATGTGAATCAGTCTGGCTGGTCTGTTTTATTCCAGGGAAGTCCTATTCCAGAACTCTGCTGCAGGGGGTGGTGCCCCTTCTCCCACGGGAAGACTGTGAGGCCCGTTATGGGCCGAAGTTCACCAACCGCATGATTTGTGCTGGGAACCTCTCTGAAGATAAACGGGTGGACAGCTGTCAGGGTGACAGTGGAGGGCCACTGATGTGTCAGAGATCAAATGGGCGCTGGATCATTTTGGGCATCACTTCCTGGGGGTACGGCTGTGGTCGGAAGGATTCGCCCGGTGTGTACACAAAGGTCAGCAAATTCGTACCCTGGATCAAGAAAGTGACCAAGCTAAAATGAAAATGACTGAGCTCTCGGAATTTCAGCATATGGTCCTTTTGCCATGCAACAGCAGAAGGCTGTGGCTTCTTGTCTGTGACTGATGGAGATTTATTTTGTCATTGGACACTGGCAAAAGACTTTAATGTAGAACTGGAAGGAAAACAGTTATGACTGATTCTTTAAAGTCTTTGGTTTCACTTTAGTCTGTAATCTGTAAGCAGAGAAAGCAGGTGCACAATGGTAACAATGGTGTACATTGCTCTAAATATCTGAATCCTTTAATACAATCACACTTATTCCTTTGCCCTGGCAAACAGAAATGGAAGAAGTAGAGAGATACCTACTGCTGCAAATCTATTCATGGTTGTATGTTTGGACACTTGAAATATGCTGCAAGGAGAGGTGAAATGATTTGAAGATGGCACCAGGTGCTGGCATAGTGGAAATCTTCAGATATTTTTTCATAACACCTCTCTCCAGTTCCAGGAATCAGAAGATTTGACCTGAGCTGAGGAACTGGCCAACAGTTGGGTTTTTTAGCTTCCCTGTTATGTCTCTAGAGGGAACCTTTTCTCTTCTGAATAGTAGGTCTGCTCCCATAGGATCCCTTTCAAGTGTCTGCTAAGAGACTAAGAGATGAGCAGGAGCCCCTCCTGCTGTAATCCTCTGTCACAAATTTCCAGCTGCCAGATGCTATGGTTTTATTTCTGCTTTTTTGCTATAGTAGTTTGTGTGTGTGGTTGGGCTTTTTTTTGTTTTCTTAAAATAGCATCTTCTAGAATCAGTCGTTGGTGTGAGAGGCAGTAGCTTTTTTGCTCTCATGATTACTATGAAAAACTTAAAAATCTTACCTCAAGTGGCTGAATAGACATGTTATTTTTCTTTAAATCCAAATGTAATGTTAATCTCAAACATTCAGGTGTTGAATCATGATTTAACAGCACTGTGGGGATTTCCTACTGGTCCCTTATTCATCATAGTTATTAGCTGCCCTTTGTTGGTACCGCTAGTCTTTAATATCTCTGTGTTCACAGTTTTCCATGAAACATGGAATTACTCCTGAGGTATAGATACTCCTCAAGCAAATTACTCACTCCTTGTGAAAAACAGTAAGTGCGCTGCAAAGCAGCTTCCCGCTTTCGTGAAGTGTGTCATTCTTGAAACCTCTGGGTCATGCTTCCTATTTTTCTCTTCTTTGCACTCTTTTTCTTTTCATTCCTCTCAGTGGGAGTAACTGGCTTAACTTGAGGGTATGCAAGCACTGTCATCAAGCTCAGTTCTCAGCCTGAACAGATACAATGCTGAGAGAAAGCAGGGGTTATTGAATATTACAATTTCTTCCTTCTCTCTCATACAAACAAATGAACAGAGTTCCCTCTTATGCCTTAAGCACTTTTAAAAGTTAATATATTATTCTTGAGTAGTAAAAAAAATAAGTTGACAGAAGGGCTAAGTGCCTTAACAGCTGTGCAGTGCAGCATCTTCTCACTGTATATAGATAAGGCACAGAGAAGACAGGTCTGTCCAGGAGCAGGAGCAAAAATCTTTGATGTATAACCAAGGGCTTGAATGTGGAGGATTAATACAGGATGGGACATGTGGAACTTGTGCCAGATGTGCATGTTTTGGGTAGGCAGTAACTGGGTCAGGCACTGACCTGCTGTCTGGAAGATTTGCACTCAGGGCATTGAGGTGTTCAGTATCCGGGTATTACCGAGGCAAGAACAGAAGGCAGAGCACAGTCTGTGGATTAGCAATATCATATTACAGGGCATGTGGTGACAGAATCCTAGAAATTGCCTTGGGTTCAAGAAGTAGTGATTGCCTAAAGCTTTAATTTGTCTTCTATAAATTAGCTTAATGTAGAGGTGCTGACCTGACTAGGTGGCTGATTTTTGTGTGTGAAGGCTAAACTAAACAGTTTCATTTACCCTTTCCAACTATTATAGGATAGTTGGGCTAGCAGTGTTGCAATCAACTGTTCTAAATTCTGCTTGCAAACTTTATTTTAACAAAGAATTATTGGAATCTTTAAAACATGCAATGTCAGGACCCCTGCAAACTGGCCTTTGAGACAAACCTGATCCGTTTGTGCCTCTTCTCGAGGTGCTGAATGTCTTCAGCACAGCTTTGTGCTGATAACCCTGTTTAAAATGCCAGACTTGATCCATTGGCAGCACTGTGCTTGGCTCCATGCTGGCTGTGTTGTCCTATGGCTCCTGGCAGAGTCTCTAAAATGCAAGCTGCAGACTGTTCTTATCTCACAGGAATTAAAATGCCAAGAGGACCGAGGGCAATTATGTCACAGACCTCTCATCTTGTGGGGGATTAAATGCCAAGTTCTACACTGGCAGGAGCAGTACCCATCTGGGAAACATGGAGGGATTTGACTTTTACCTTTAGCCTCCTCTGAGCCAGCATGCTACTGCAGCTCAAATGGAGTTCCTGTGCCTTGGGTGCTGCCACATCTCTAGTTTAACTTGCTTTGATCTTTCAGTTTATACCCATAACCACAACAGGCATAGAAACACCCAATGGATGACATTGTGAGGTTATTTCCCGAAGCTTACTTAGCAAGTGGCCATTCAGAAGTTAGCATAAATTACCATGTAACACAAGTGAGATGCAGGCCTGGCATTGTCTTCTGAAATTCCCATGTTCTAGTTAAAAATATTTCTTTCTCCTAGATCTTGTCACTATGAAAGCTATGAGAATCCTTGTAATTAACATCCTTCGAGTCCTGCATGAGCCAGGAGGAGGGAAGGAAATATCCAATCTCCTTTGTCTGTGTTTATACCTTACTGCTGCTGTAGGCAAGCCTGTCAATACTCTCCTACATTGACCTGGCCTGTTTCAGGATACAGCTGTTGCTCTTCACTGTTTAACCGCCCTGGGACTGTGGCCCAAACCAAACTCATGTGCTTTGCCACTGAGGCTTACTGGAACTGCCTGGTTGGATGAGCAGCACTCAGTCACCCTAGGACTGTATTTTACAATGTTGGACAGCAGCAGATGTTTCAAAAGATACTATGTGTGAGTTGTGCTGAACAAGTTTTAACAACCTTTCCTTTTGGGGAATTTTGTTCTTAACCCATTTAAATTAATTACTTGCATTACTATTATCTTCATTAAAAATGGAAGTACAAATACTTGATCATCTAGGTGTTGTACAAACACTGTGCACTATCCTTTTGTCTTTTTTTTCCCTAAAGTGTAAGAGTTTATATCCTTAACTTTTAAAAACTATTTAATGTAACCAGCCTTCATCTTCCATATAAATGTTTAAATTTTTTGGTTTTAATCTAAGTTCTCAATCCCAATATTTTCTGGCAATGAAAACCATTATAATTTTATTCTCCACAGCACATAATTTCTTTTTATGGTTCCTGAATTAATTGCCTTTTGTTTTCATTGAGTACCATCTGTCCTTGTGTTCTCAGCCACGAGAGGAAATAAGGGGCCTGGCTTTATATTCTGTCATGCATTATTGTAGAGATAGTTCCTTTTCTAAGACTGTGGCTTCTCTGTCTCCAGTCCAAACTGTCTAGGTGTCTAATAATATGTTGACTGTCTGTCTGTGTCTTCTCTTTCTGATGGATCTTTAAACTTTGGTAAACAACTGAATGCAGTTTGCCTTGGGAGGCTGTATCCCCTGCTGATTATTTGAGTACAACTTTCTATAGCAGGCAATTCTGTAAGTCATTTCAGTGCTGTGTCTGTATGCTGCAGCTGGTTTTAAACTTGTTAGTGTGGTCTTGGTGGCAGCCTTGCTACTAGGGGATGAAAACCCACTGGGGTTAGTTCCCCCTGTGTCTCAGGTAGGTGCAGCAGTCCCACTGAGCTCACAGAAATTGCTGTAGGTCTGTCTGGAGTGCTCTAGGCAGGGAGCACCTGGGAAGCTGTGTAGACTTTTGCCAGTGCTGACATATGTGGAGGGCTGAGAGTCCACCTTCACAGCATTAGTCCATTGGATAAGGCTAACACATGTGCACTGGTTCCAGGAGCTGAGAGCTCAGTCAGTGTTGCTGGTGGCTGCACTGTGCCATATGGATGCCCTGAGAGAACTTCCCATAGCAGAGTGGCCCATCGTGGTTGTGTGAGAAAGGGAACATCACTGTGAGTGGCTAGGAACATTGTGAGGAGCAGAAACATGGCTATGGATCTAAGGAGCAGCTCTTAGTGCTATTCCTGTCCCTCTTTGAGAGAATACCCCAGTGCTCCAAAGTTTGCCCCAGTACTGGGGTCTTCCTGACCTGCAGTGCCTGCAGTGGTACTATCTCAAATCTGTTCACACTTTGGCTACCTGAAGCTGGATTAAAGATTTATCACTTTCTTGTGGCTGAACACTGTTCTGATGATTTCTATGAATTATGTTCTGTGCTATAATTAATCAGGTAGCTGTTTATTAACCTGGACAGGATGTCAATTATCCTTGTAATCTCTGTAAAATTGTAGCAGAAAAGAACAGATCCGTTTGTCAAAGGTATGAGTAGAGGCATTGGTGAGGTACCAGGAAAATGAGTATTTGCTGTGTCAGGGGTAGCAGAGGTAGATCTGCCTGTCTGTCTTCCTTTCTTCCTGAAGCTTGTGTCCTGAAGTCTCTTCACCGCAAAAGGGCTGCAGTGTTTCACTGACCACTTGAAGACAGTTTTTCATGTGTATATTCAACAATCAGATGAAAACTCTGGAGAAATGAAACTACACTGTGGTATTTAACACTATCTTGATAGACTCACTGGGAGTTTCTTACAGCTAGAGCTAGAGAGAACAGAATCACCTCTGGTGGTAACCAAGTTGGGACTACTCCTTGTAGAACAAGGCACTGTGACCTGGACTAATGCACATCTCCTGGGCTGCGTTTTCACTTGTTTGGAAAAATACTTAATTTTCCACATCAGAAACTTGTTTGTGTAGTGGCCCACTCAAGTCCTATTAAAATCTCTTTCTACTAAGGGCTGAGTACCTCTGAAATCAGTCAAGTGCCAAAGCTGTCCTGTCCCCTGGATCAACACCAATGGCTCACAAGATATGCTAATAAATGGATTATACTGTGACTGTGTGGGGCTCTGTCTTATTTTCAATAAAGGAATCTATTCCAAGGGCAGATTTTAGGATTTTGTTTCAGCACTGAGTTAAGTTAATTAAATTTCTCTATTATTTTTAGAGAAGCTTCAACATGCTAAAGCATGTCACAAAGTCAGCATCACGTTAGCTACCATTACAATGAAAGGCAACAGTTCTTCAAATGTCACATTTTTTGCCATTTGGAACAGGTAAAGAACAAGTCAGCTCATTGCATTTAAAAAGTTAGCAGGCTTTAATACAGCAGCTTTCTAATTTGTTGTTAAAGTTGATCTTTCTATACAAACTTGTTTGGCATGACTTAGTCTCCTTTTAGTCTACAATTCATGTGTCATCAACCTCAAGAGTCAAAGCCAGCCTCTGGAGAAGTGGAAGTGGGATAAGGGAAATTCAGTTTGAATGAGCTATTGGTTCAAGAACACTGTTATACTCTACCCATGCTGCCCCACCGCTGAAACATGAATTTCTGTAAAAAAAGTCTGTTTGGAAACATGGTCCAGCTCCTTGCAAGGTATGCAATGACTTTTCCAAGTCATTAGGGTTAGACTGGAGCTTGGTGTAGCTGATACCTGCAGACCCCAAGAATTATAGTAAGTTTTTGCATCTACTGACTCCAGTCTGCTGTTGGAAACCAACATGCACTCACTGAAAAAAGAACTGCTTGTAGTTAACTCCTTCCTCACTTCATGTCTGCCTTTGGGGTTACCAGTACCAGGTAAGGTAATGGAGCAGTTTATACTGAGTGCTATTGTGCAGCACTTACAAGATGGCCAGGGTATCAGACCCAGCCAGCACGGGTTTAGGAGGGGTAGGTCATGTTTGACCAACCTGGTCTCCTTCTATGACCAGGTGACCTGCCTGGTGGATGCAGGGAAGGCTGTGGATGTTGTCTATTTGGATGTCAGCAAGGCCTTTGACACTGTCTCCCACAGCACACTCCTGGAAAAGCTGGCAGCCCACAGCTTAGCCAGGAGTACTCTGCTGGGTTAGGAACTGGCTGCATGGCCCAGCCCAGAGAGTGGTGGTGAACGGTGCTGCATCCAGCTGGCAGCCAGTTACCAGTGGTGTCCCTCAGGGGTCTGTGCTGGGGCCAGTTCTGTTCAATATTTTTATTGACAACATGGATGAGGGTATTGAGTCTTTCATTAGTAAATTTGCAGATGACACTGAGCTGGGAGCGTGTGTCGATCTGTTGGAAGGGAGGAGGGCTCTGCTGAGAGACCTGGAATGGTTGGATGGATGGGCGGAATCCAATAGGATGAAGTTTAATAAGTTCAAGTGCTGAGTCCTANAAAGACTAGATGTGGCACTTGGTGCCACGGTTTAGCTGAGGTTAGGGTTGGGTTGGACTTGATGATCCTGGAGGTCTCTTCCAACCTAATGATTCCGTGATTCTGATTTTCTACACCTACGTACATTTCCCTTCTTGCTTGTGCAAAACTGGGAAGTGGAGTTCAGGCATTTTAGCTGGCCTTCCGTGGGTCAGGAGGCATCCTTTCATCCCATCAGTCCTGCAGCGCTCTTCTGTAATCACTGCCTGGAAAAGAAACAATGTTGAAGCTGTGGTTAAGGTTACAAGTCTGTCATGTGTCATTTTGTATTAAAGCACTTGACTGCTATGTTCCTGTGGTGAAAAGGCTTGGGAGGAGTGTATGGCATGAGCTTACTTGTTTCAGATTGGCTACTCTAAGATAGCTTGGAATTTTGAAACTGAAATATGAATGAGGAGAAAACTGAGCTTTACTTCATGTGATTTTCTAACTAGGATAGCTACCATATCATTGGGAGAGAGGAAGAAGAGCATTCAGGTATCACCACTGACATTAAAAAAACTTACTTGGGTATAATTTCCTCTTTCTAGTGGAGGGAGACAGGATCCTGCTCAAATTGCCTTGGTTTGCTGGGCTGAGTCCCATGCTACGCTTCAACTGGCCTGTTCTAGAAGGGGTTCCTGGCATTGGTGGGAGGTTTCTATGGAATTCTGTTCATATGTAAAAGTGAAAAGAGGAAGCAGAGCCAGCAAAATGATTCTTTAAGTATATGGATGATCCAGCTGGAGTAATTTTTGTTTAGAAAAACCTTTGGATTTAAGACGTACTGATGGAGGACAGGTGTAGGACAGACAAATTCAAACAAATTGGTGAGACCCCAGCGCACCACTTGATCTCCTCCTCCCTGCTTTTCAAATCTCACACTTTCTGCCAGAAATAAAAGGCACTGTTCTCTTTGCAGATTTTCAAAACTAGCCTGTCAGCTGAAAGGAAGAACCAACTTCTTTGGATCAGCTTTACTAATGAGAAGCTGTGTTGCTCTGTCAGCTAAGCAAAAGGCCTTGTTTCTCCTATCCCTTTATGTCTGCAGTGGCTTTCATGCACACATCAGGGCAGCTAAGGACTGAGCTGGGAACAGGTGGAACTCAGTGCTGGGCTCATGTTCAGTTGTTGCCCAACAGAGGAAACAAGCTGGCAGGAATTAAAATTTCAACAAGTTGGGAAGTTCCTGTTGGGAAACATTTGCTGAGGATGTTTTGGTTCCCAGCCCCTGGCAGCCCTGGGGCTCAGGTACTGCCAAGGGTTTCTCTGAGGAGAAGATGTGCAGCAGTGTGCTCTCCTGTTTGCCCACCTGCCAGCATGGACAGTGCCCTCATCACTGCAGAGACTGGGAGTGTGGGGAGATTTACTGTGGCAATGTAAGGGGACAACTCAGCTGAAACCACTGCAGAAGTTTATACTTTCTGTCACTTTCTTCTTGGAAACAGGACAGAACCACTTCAAACAACAACAAAACCCTTTTCTTTACTATTTAACTAATTGCTCTGTGTAAATCAGACCTGTATGAAAAGAACATGTGCTTCTAAAGGTTAGTTCCTTACTCTTTTCCCCACTCCCCACTTGCATGTACAGGCTTGCTGGAGGTAAAGTAGGATTATAACCTCTGATTGTGGGATTCTGGAACCAGTGACCAAACATACCAGAGGAAAGCTCCTTTGCTTCAGGTTTACCATTTTGTTATCTCTTGCACGAGAAGCAGATTCTGTTATTCAGCACAATTATGTTGAAGTCACAACAGAAAGCCTTGTAACTCCCCACATGTTTAAGCCACAGGCAGGTTGATTAAGACTTGAGAAATCTTTATTTTTCTGAAGGCTTGTCTTCACAGTTACATGGGTTTAACAATTTGGTTAAACTGATGTAACTTTGTGGTTGAAACTTGGGGATGATGCATTATTTGAATCAGATGCCTCTGTTTAGACGAGTCAGGAGTGTCCACACACAGGATTCCTGAAGAAATAAGCAAAGACCGTGCCACTACTCACTAAACTCCTATTACTATTACATTTAACCATCTTAAATAAATACAGTTTGCTAGATTTAACACTAAAAGTGATGACAGAGTTACACAAATCTAGTTACCTTCCCCCAAGAAGATACGTGAAATAACTTTATTGGGAAATGCATTAAAGTTTTGGATAGTAAGTTTTATAGGATCTCATCCCGGCATTTTGCAGGAACATGGCTGAAAATGCAGGTCCGACTAAAAAAGCCAGTAGCCTTTGAGGCAGTGCACAAAACAACCAGCTGTCAGTACCTGCTAAGGCCTGGTCACCTGCCCAGAGAAGAGAGATGAAAATAGAAGTAGCGGATTTAATCTGAGAATGCCTAAGTCTCATAAAGGAGGATCCTGTCGAAAGAGCTTGCCTCCTGAATACACCAGGGATATGAGATCTGCAGGTAGAATAGGCGAACACTGTTTACCAACAAGCATTCAGATAATTTTAAGGCTCAACTGGTTTGTTTTACAGAGCACACTGCAATAAATCCTACTTGCTCAAGTCAGTAGGTCTAGGGGAAAAAAAATTCCCCTCACTTATTACAGAAAAGGAAAAGTGATTGAGGTGTTGTCCCTATATCTAGCAATTCAAGTAGTTTTCAGTCATCATGACATGCATAGTATCTTTGTTAGTGTCTCCTCTTTCTTACACAAAAGAGGCCAGTTAAAACTTATGTAACTAGAACAGCACTGACCCTTACCCACACCCATGAGCACAAAACTTGTCAGGTGTGTTTTCTTAAAGGAAGCGTTGCTGCGTCGTTGTAGCAACCACGCTTATTTGTAAGAGAGAACCTTATGTTAGATTGACAATTTAATTGATGATTGAACTTCCCATTGGGATCTGATGAGAGGTAGCATGAACTCAATTTTTAAAATAAAAGCCCTCACATACCTAACTCTGTGGTTAGATTATTTTTCTAGGGAAAGGCTGTGGAGAATACATACCATTTTACTGTCCATAATATTGTACACTGTTGTTCTTGCATTTTAGAATCACCTTTTCTTAGCAATCTTTTATCCCTATACTTAAGTGGTAATGTACCTATTATTTATATTTTGAAAGACTTTACTGCCAAGAAGCAGCTATAGTGCAAATCCTGCTATGGTGAGTTTCATCTGAAGGAGCAGGTTGCATAGCATGGGGAAAGCTTCTGCTCCTGAAGATATGAGAAGCATGTAAATACAGCAGAGCATTACTTCACTTAGCCAAGATCTGCTTGCATACGTTGCAGAGCAGTGTATGTTGGCCTTGGCAGGAACAAATGGGCTTCCTATATTCCCTAACAGCTATCCTTCACTTACCAGCTGACTGTACCTCAAAAACAAATACAGAAACCTGTCTTCTGCAGCAAAGGTTGTAAAGGGTCAGCTACTGCAGCACTTGTTATTTTTAATTACCATTTTTGATTTCTAAAATTTTAGATTGCTAGAGAAGGAGTGTCACATTTAGCAATTTTTCTTTATTATTTTTGGTCAACTGAATAATAAGCCAAGGAACCTATGTTTTGCCTGCATCAAAAAAGGCTTCTTGGAGTATTTAGGAGGCTTTCAATGCTATAACATTGCTAGTTAGGATAGTGACTCTCTAGACAAACTGAGTTATCAATTGCTGAGTTTCCATAAATGATGTATCTAACCTGCTCTCCAGACAAAGGAGACAGTTGTTATACTGCTTACACAATCCTTTCACACTGCCTGAGGAAATGTCCAAATGTGATATTGAAAAAAAAGAGGACTTGCAGTGTAACAATAGTTTTCTTTCCCCTCTGCAAAATGGAGAACATTTCAGTTCCCTTTAGCTTGGTGCTTTTATCTGTGAATGTATAGTGCATATTAGACCCTGCCAGACTCTTAGCTTTGGTAATGCAGAAGAAAGTGTGAAAACAAAAACAAATGCTCCTGCAGGTTGGTGTGAAAGGAAAAGGAAAATATACTTGTATCCTGTGAAATACAAGATGCCAGACAACATATGCTCAGTAATCCTTGCAGGCAATATTATCTGTAAATGCCATCTTCTCTTTCTGAAGAGTAGCAGTTATGTTCATACATGAGGTCTTAGCCATAATTGTTGTCTCCTGCTGTATAACAGTAATTTTGGCAGCTGCTGCAAAGTGTTTCCCTACTGGCTCTATTTTCCCTGTATGTATGTACGTACCAGTCACTTATCTCACAAATGGTGAATTTAGTTTTGAATAAGGCTTTAATCAGGCATATGTTCATATTCTCCAAGATCCCACAGACAGAACCTTGGACAACATCAGTTCAAAGTCTTCTGTGGCAAGGATTAGTCAAAGATAGGAAAATGCTGAATCCAAATGGGGGAAATGTAGCTTGCAATACTTCAGGACAGCTTTGCTTTCAGCTTCCTAGTATGCATTGTCTGGAAAAGCTATGTGCATCTTGTACAGCCATTTGCCTGGTTAGAAGCAGAGCAAGGAGCAATGAGCTGTGTGCTGTCCCTTCTTTTGTGCTAAAACAGTTATTTGCTCCATCTGTTGTACAGGCCTAGTGTTTTGAAATAAATAATGGTGGCTGGTTGTTATGTCTGTGGAGATGTTTAATATCTGCCATTAATTATTATTAGTTATTAATTAAGTGATCAGTATAGCATGAAACAGTGATCATCTAGGAGGAACAGGAACTTTTGGCAGTTTGCCATAGTGCCATAGTTCTAGAGCACAAAAAACTATTATTCTGCACATCCAATATATTACTTAGACACAAAGCCATATGTGTGCTTTAAGAATTTGCCTTTGCTTGTCATTTCTGAGTGCATTATCGCATGCAAATAGACAATGAAACCTTTGTTGAGTCAGAATGGAGCTGAACAGCTGGGTCCCACTGCACTTGCAGTGAAAATCTCTAGAGTGCTGTATCTTTTTATTGAGTCTGTATTAGATTCAAGCCATAGCAAGGATGTGTTTTACTTTCCATGCAATCAGAAATAAAAAACATGCTGGATATGACTTGTAGTGTAGCACATGACTCATCAGTGAAAAGCAGACACTTCTGGGGTACAACGCAGACTCTCATAGATTTTTAGTCCCCAGTGAGAGTTTAAGACAGGAAACAAATGTAAATGTTGCAATTCTGCTTTAGGGTATGCGTGTGCACTCATATGTGTCTCTCTCATATGGAATGCTGCATTCTGAAAATTGTCTACATTGGAAGCAGAGGAATTCTGAACAGCAATTTCCTTTTTCTGAAATAAGAAAGGAAAAGAAAAAAAGTACATCTCTGTAAGCAAGAAAGCATCTTACTGGCAACCTTGTCATTTCTGCAGGATTCCTTACTGAATTTCTTTCTTCCTAGCAGAACACTGCTGAAATTGCTGGATATTATTTTTCAGTCTCTTGTTTTTGTCTGTTGAAAGATCCACAAGGGAAAATATGTGCCTGTCTCATGCAATAAGTTGGCTGGGAAAAAAAATGGATGAGTGTTTATGAACTTGTGTGTCTTTCCAAGCCAGGAGGACAAGGAGAAGCGAAGCACTCACACCTGCACTCCCTCATGTTGGCCAGGGCAACAACACACCCAGGCCTGGTCTGCACAAACCAGAAGACACATTTTTACAGGGTCTTGAAATGCACTTTAAGATCAAAGTGCAAATGTTTCCTCTGCTTCGCTTGTCTCGTTATTTTCATCACCTCTTCCATGCTTTCAGCCTGTGATGTTTAAGAAAGTGAAAGCAAGATTTCTTTGGAAATCTCTAGAACTTGTGGTATCCCAAAGTTGGAAGGAGGAATGGGGATGAGGATTGTTACAATTTAATGGAATGAAACATAATGTACTGAAGCCCCCTTATAATTAGTACAGTCTTATATTCCTCCTCTCCTCTGCCCTTTCTTGATGTAATGTGGATTCTCTACTGGATTTAGGTAAAATCTAACAGTGCTGTGTTGTACATAATGTTGTACAAGATACTGGTGAGCAGCATCAGCCTTATGGCATCATTTTGTTTCCCTGCCCATTTCTGTCATTTCAAGTGCCAGAACATCTGAATCAGGGTGCTGAACTTCACCTGTAGTTACCTCTTCACTCCTTGGACACAATGCATTAAATTTCTTTTTTTTCCCCCCATCTCCTTTTCCCCACAGAAATACTCTTCAAAATTTCAGCTGTATTTTTTTTATTCTTTGAAATTCCTACAGTCTTCTAAATGTTTTTTTCTTACTAGGGAAACACCTTTCCTAACATGAAATCCTTCTTTAATGCAACACTACACCAAATATTACAATGCCTTTGTGTATCTTTGCTCTCTCATGTGGCAGAGATCCTCCGCAATGCCCTTGACTCAGAATGCCAGTGATGTAACCCGCCAGAATTCCCACTATCAGGCAGGTGTGTCTCTCTCCAGAATTACTGCTGGCATGGTGCACTAACAGGTTATTTGGCAGCACAGATTTGATCGGATCAGGTATCAGCACAGGACAAGTTTTGTGTAGGATCAGGCAGCACACGAGGCAGAACCCGGCACGCTGTGCTGCGGCACATTTCCTCAGCCAGTGTCGTGCCTCCCTGCCCCGTGCACCTGCGGGATGTCTGCCTTGGCAGCACTGAAGGAACTGACATTTCAACGAGTAACCATACCTCTTACAGCTGATGGACACTGCATCTTTGTGTTCCAAATCTTAAACTGGCAAGCACTACGTTTGTAAGGACAAACCATGCAGGAAATTTCCTTTAAGATCCAAGGCACATCACTTAGGACCCTCTCTGAGGACTCATCAATTAATACTGGTTTTTTGGATTGAGGACTAGAGTGAGATGAGTGAGATAGTGAGTGTTCCCAGATGCATTTTAGTTTCTCTCAGCTCTACATTTACCATTTCTTAGTATGTCATTCTTTTTTCCCTGGTTTTTTGTTTTTTGTTTTCCCCGTCAATTGCTTTTCCCCTCTGTACGGACACAGGGTGGGAGTTGTAGGTCCAGCTGTTTGGCTGACATGTACTCAAAAAGCAGACTTATCCTTTGGTATTTTATCAGTCAATTCTCTCAATGGAGCAATGAACTAGAAGAATTATAGAATTCCTAGAATTATAGGAAAAAAAAAAAAAAAAGAACGTCACCTCTGCTGCTCTCAAAGTGGGTAGGATAGGAAGACCTTAGGTAGCCTATGCAACTCCTCACGGACCTGGCATGTGAGTTATCTCCTCTGTGTGAATTCTGGAGGTGTTCAGACCCGAGCAGCTCCTCAGCCCCTCCTTCCCCTGGGCCTCTGGGAGAGCTCTCTGAGGGGCTCTCGGCCGAAGGAGAGCGGGCACTGCACCTGAACGGGACTTACTCGAGCCACGGTCCCCTCACTTTATTTCCTTTTTTTCCCTTGATCTTCTTTCCTGCTGTTTTTCTTCTAATAGAAAATGTTGCTGAGAACTCGTGTATTTCTTTCATCTCCAATCAGATGATCACAGCTGAGCGATTTTTACCTCATGCAACTCATCTTCGGCGCGTGCCGGGGTGACTCTCCCATTTGAGCACAAACAGCGCTCTCTCGCTACCGCTGGCGGTGCGGGCAGGCACAGCACAGAGGTTTTTGTTTATTACGAGCGCCCCGCCGGGTGTGTGGCGGCGGGCGGGCAGGGCCCGGCCGAGCCCCGGCCCGTCCCGGGGCCCCGCGNTGCCCGCCCTCCCCTCGGTTCCTGTGTCGGGAGTGAGACAAGCACAACCTCAGGGAGACCCGGCCCTGCGCACAGACACCGGCCCCCCCGCCGCAGCCCCGGAGGAGGAAGCCGGCCCCTTCTCTCGTCCTGCAGCGCCGGGAGCCTTCGGACCCTCCGTGTGCCCGGCACGCACCTGTCCCGCCTGGAGGCAGCTCTCATGGACTAACCAGCCCCCTCCGCCTCAAGTACATTCTGTGGACATAAGCATTTTTTAACTTTTTAAAGAACTTTTTTTCCCCCCATGGAATTTTTACCAGCTGCCCCTTAGTTATTTCCTGCTTCTTCCATCTCGGACAGCGCTGACTTTGTTTTTTCCTGGTACTGTAGTATGGGGATCAAATCAAAACCGAGATTTTAAGTATTGCAAGAGCCCTCAAGTCCATTCACCTGTTCAAAGTGAGCCGTGCTGTTCCTGTCTTTCTTCTTTTCCCCCACGTCGCCTGTCGGATGTGATGGAACTCATGTTCGCAGAGTGGGAGGACGGGGAGAGGTTTTCATTTGAAGACTCCGATCGCTTTGAAGAAGACTCTCTTTGTTCCTTCATCTCTGAGGCAGAGAGCCTTTGCCAGAACTGGAGAGGATGGAGGAAGCAATCGGCTGGACCCAATTCCCCCACTGTCAAAATGAAAGGTGAGGTCACCCGGTTTCATTGGGACGCGCTTTGGATTCGTGGGAAGTTGTGGGACAAGGGGGGGTGGTAGGTGAGGAGATCTGCAGAAGGGAAGTCAGAGCAGCAGAGAGAACTCCTGTGTAGAATTCACTGTCGGGATAGATTTCTGGCCAAAGATTGAAACTGTAAGTTCACCGGGGTTCTTGAGACAAAGCTGTCTTTTAGATGAGTTTTCACCCGCGTGCACTCGTAGTATTGTGGGGCTGCTCTTCTGAGTGGATTTTGTGGGATTGCTCTTGGAAATCTGAAAACTGCTTTCTATACACAAACTGCAGACTTGGCTAGGAATAACTGCATAGGTTCCCACATGCTTTGGTTGAAGTACTCTAAGGTTTCATAGAGGTTTTTGTTACTTCTATAAAGCCACTCATGTAAAGCCATGTAAGCCATTATTGTATAGAGCAGTCCATTTTCCTTGTCTGATTCTTGGCATTTCTCGTTTTTCTAGTAAGTTAGCTCTTTCTTTTGCAATAATGGAGCAGGAGGGCCTTAACACTGTCACAAAGAAGTCGTCAGACAACAGTGTGCCTGCTTCAAGAGTTGTTTTATTTCCTTTCTGCTGATAGTAATTTATGTTTAATAGCAGACAGCAAAATAGGTAACATTAGCAATTGAATTTTATTTTTAATTAACATATTAATATTAATTAATTAACATTAAATTATCGATTTAATTAACATTAATTAGCTCTTTGCTTGATTTTTTTTTTCTTTTTAGCAAAACTTGATTTCTCTATTATTCTACTGCATCATGAGCCTGGAATTCAGGTGATGTTTGCACTAAGCAGAGCCAGATACACAGTTAACAGAAATAACACAAACTCTTTCTGCTTTTCTTTTTATCTCCTGTTTCCTCGGGCCAATGTCAGTATTTTTCCTGTTATTGGTGGTCTTTGTAACCTTCACCTGCCTCGTTGATATCTCCTATCTTGAACTGCAAAATTTTATTCTCTTCTGAATATTGCCCTTACATGAATAGAGAATGCGATTTATATTGAATTGAGTTGGAATCTGGCCATGTTGTGCTTTTCACTGGTTTAGCACCAGAAAGTACACTTTGCATTAACCATGGGCTTTCCAGAGCAGATTAAGTTTTAAATTCTACTGCTGTAAAGAAAGGGAACTGTGTTGGCGTTTTTAAAAGCTGTAAGTCCTGAGATGTAGAAATGAGCATTGTGCATAGGGCAAAGCATATACATATGTATTTATCTCATGTTTTGCATAAAGTCTTGTTGCATGTGTTGGCTTGCTGAAAGGAGCTGAATTTTTTAAAACATACTGGTGTGGAAATAAAGACATCTTTAGTTTGGCAGAGATGTATGGAACTGGTTTGTATGGCTCTGCAAGTCAGACTGATGTTTGCAAAGGTGATTTTTTTCCCCAACTACTAGATGCTTTTAGCCAACTTTTCCCCACTGCTTCAGTGAATGAGTGCATGTTCTTCTGGGTCTTGACCTAGTTCCTTGAGCTCTCTTGACCGAATTAAATCAAGCAGCAGTTGCTCTCTCTGCTGACACCCACTTGTTGCATTAAAAGGAAAAGACACTTGAGTAGATTGTGCATATTTAAAATCTTCAGGCTCTTTTCTGACATGTAAAACTCAACAGCTAACATTGCTGTGATAATTGTAATTATTTACACCTTATTGAGATGTTGCTGTTCTGGGTTCTGCAGACTTGCTTAGGCAAGGCTTTTATTGCTTGTACTTGGTTCATGTATTTCAGGTTTTATTTGTAGACACCTAATTCCTTTGCATGAGAGTCTTATTTTAACAGGAGGGACAGTATGAAAGGATACTGTTGCCTCCTTTAAGGCCCTTGCTGGCAATTCCCAGGCTCTGGTCAGAGTTATTTTGAGAAGAACGTGAATGTAGATTTGTGGCCTAAATAATAATTTATTCACGCTGTGAAGTCACATATGATACTACCAATGTGGAACACTTGTAGGTACTTTACTGTACACAGTTGTGTTGCCAGTAAGTCTGGTCTGACGTGAGATGTGTCATTGTCTGGAATCTCCTTGGATTTCAGAACTCCTGTACCAATTTTGTTGCTTTTAATACCTCTTCTTGACAGTGTTTTTAAGTCAAAAAACACAGAACTTGCTGGGTCCTGAGGTTGTCTCTTGTAGTGAGTCATTTCAAATGTGATAATTCAATATTGAGCTGTGTATTTTTGTTTCCACAGTTTGCCATTTTACTGTTGCCTATGCAAACAAAAGGTGAGGTTAGCCGCTAGGTTCTTCTGTTCAATACTAAGACGAAACAAGGGCAGCTATATTCTGTTAGTCTTTTCCTCCAGTTTGGAGCTCAGTCTGTGTTTTGGTGTGGAATTAGTCAGACAAGTTATGTAATAGGAAGGATTTCTAGCTTTTTCAATTGTTTTCAGTTTGTCCTTGTAAGTGTCTATTTCTTCATTAATTGGTTCAAAGAGAATCCCCCTAAGACTGATGGAAGTGCTGTTCACTGTCTCTTAAACAAACAAACAACCTGCACGCACACCAGTTAATGGCTTTCTTACTTTTTGCAAGTTTTTATTTTCTTCTTGGGTATCTTTAAATATTACTGTCATGCGTACTGGAAATTTCATAATAAGGCTTGGGGTTGCTTGTTGCAAATATACACAGTATTCACTACAGAGGGTTGCCAAAAAGATGAGTTATTCACTTGTTTGTGAATCACCCCATTGGTTTGCTAGAAGGATGATGGAAGGGGGAGACAAATGTATGAGTTTCTCTAATATAATCCTTAGAATGGATTTCTTTTATAAAATCAGGTATCTTGAGTAGTTACATCAGAAAAATAGAGTTGTAATTGGTTGATTTTTCTTGCATTTAATTTCTGTTATGGTAAAGTTCTCTTACAGTCTTTCTATATTACACTCTAAAAGGAATTTTCTCCTCAAGTGTCGAATTGCCAATGTGAAGAAGGAATGCATTGTGTTGATTTCATGGATGCCCTTAGGTTTTGAAACTAGTCGTAATCTCCACTAATTCACCTGCACTGAAATGCTGGAGGAAACCTGTCAGTTTTGGGAGTACTGAGAGTCCTGTGATGATTTTGAATGTTTGTTTTACGAATGCCTTGTTCTCTTGTTAACTGCCTTGATTGCTTGCTTTACCCCTTGTGTTTTTAATTTTGAGTGGTGTAATGCTTCTAAGTGATATTTGGCCAGTCATTACTTGTATACATCATTGATTAGAGGCTTTCACTGCACAAGCAGACAAAGGATTCTGCTCTGAATTCTGAATTCTGCATTCTACATCATTCCAAGGGAATGGATGTTTGAAAATACAATGTCCTTGCCGTGTGTTCAGAACTATCTGGTTCCTAGAGTGGGTTTGTAGCTCCAACTCTTTTTCTTACATATCTAATTACATTCCACCAATTTGTTACCCATCTACTGATGAATGCACCCACCTGCCTTTTCTCCACTTTTCTGGACAGTCTGTTCTTTCCCAGGAGCCATTATGATCTTCTCATGCGTTTCTCTCTTTTTAAAGCAGTTGTATTTTTCATTGGTAGTTGAAGTAAGTGTAGTCTTTCTGCAAAAGTTTTATCATCTGTTATCTTCACACAAGTATTTTTGTACTTATTTTGTACTTACATTTTGATAGAATTTTTAAGAATAAGTGTTCAAGTACATTCATTATCTCTTGAAACCCACCGTGCCTTTGTTTCTTCCTGAAAGTTTCTAAGCTCTTTCCCACCCTTAGTCCTTTGTTTCACAGTTTCAGAAGCATAAATATTTACCAAACATTTAAGAAGCTGGCATTAATACTGTAGAATTGTTAAATAGTGCCTTCACAATATATTTACTCATATTTATTCATTCAGGGTGGATTTGGTTGGAAGTGTGCTGATGAGTTGTGTTGAATCTGTATTCAGTAGGCAGCTAGTGAGAAAACTTGACTTTTTTCCTTTCCTTTACTGTAAGCTTGAATTGTTGTATACGGTATTGCAAAACCTCCTCAGACTTGACTAAAAAATGATGCAGGTAGTGCTCTCTTGGAAAATATTCCTTCTTATCCAGCCCCAGACAGTTTTTGTTCTTTCAAACTGTTAGGAGCCCTCACAAGGTGAAGTTTTGGGCACACTGCCTCAAAACTACAAGCCGTATAGAGCAAATCATTGGCAGCGAGTATACAGAGCCTGAGGTGAAGATGTGATCACTTTAGAGATCAGAGTGTGAGCAGTGTCTATGCTGGTAAAATAACAGTGACTGATTTTCATTAATTTATACAGCAAAAGAATAAATGGCGTAGAGAGCACTGCTTCTTCCTCAGGATTGCCAGTAACTAAGAAATTCAAGTTAACCCTTGTTCAAGCAGTAACTTCAGAAAACAGCAAGAGGAATGTTTAGTCTCTTTCAAATTCATATTGTGCTCTTCAGACTCCTGGTATTATCAGAGAAGACTGCTGGTATCATCCCAAAGTGTGTCCACTCTTTGAGCCTAGTGAAGCTTGAAATGGAGACTCTGTGGTTTGCTGCCGTTTTGTTACTGGCCATTACTGTATATTACAACTGTGGTTTTTTTTCTGCTTTATTTGTGCCTCTGCTATTAAGAGGGAGATTATATAGTCAACTCACACTTTTGGGAGGTACAGGTGTAATTTTTCTTTTTTGTTGTGTTTTCTAATTTAATACAACACATGACAAATCTGTTCTAGCTCAAATTTATCTGTTATAGTACATCCAACTTCATTAGAAAAATGCCAGAATAGTAACTGTTGAGCAAAGGTGTTATATGGCTTCCTAGTGAGTTTCTTTATAGAAGCAACAGAATTCTAAAGATATAAATGTTGATGAGAAGATAAAAATGGTTATGAAATAAGCAGAGATCAGCTGTCCAAAGAGCAAAGGTAATGTGAAAGTTAGCGCTTAGCTGCTAGCAGAAGATAGGTTTATCTGTATTTTCTCACCTTAGTTAGTAAATGAATTTCACCTACTTTTGTACTCTAATCCATAGTTGGTGATGATGTTGATTTGCTATGGAGCACAAGCAAAACTTCATGTTGAGGAAGGGACTTATTGCCTTGTAATAAATAGAAGGTATAAAGGGGACATTGATTCATTGTTGCTCGAGTCACCTCAGGGTAGACAGTGGTTTGCTAAGACTGACTGGCTTGATTAACTGCCTGGTTTCAGACCTGGGATGCAGATTTCAGAAGCTGTCTTTAAAAAAAGGTGGTTTCACAATACATTAGTACCTCTGTCTTTTGGAAGGTGGACGAATTCAGGATGATACTCACACATTTGTCTCTTCATTTGCATTTTCCTGTACCTTTCTGTGATAATTGAGTGCATGTATCCCTCTCTTCAGAAATGGGTACTGAAGAAACCACATGAAGAAGCTATCAGGAAATACTATTTTACTACTGAGATTTTAAGTTGCTGCTCCAGTTTTATCTCTCCTGTGGTTTTTTGGCCTTTCCCTTTAGTTAAGTTTCTTTTCCCCTCCCAAAAAGTCTTGCATGTTCTTTGCCTATTTTAATGTCTTGCCTTTCCATGGGGAAATGTTTCATTTTCTTTTGTCTCATCTTTCTTCTCATCTTTATTCCTGGCTTCCATGGATTTTTCTTTTTGTGTTTATTTTCTCTTTACGTTCACCTTGTGGAGATCCCCATGTTGCTGAATGAACAGAGATTACAGATTATTACTTCTAAGAGCTTCAGTGTTACTGAAGCTACAGGTGTTATTCTTTTCCATGGCGTGTTTACCTCTGGGGGAACAAGGATAAGGGTTCAGGTTTGATCTAGACTCTGAATTGTGCTCTGCCTTTGTTTCCTATCCCTTTCTTTATCTCCCCCTCTCCCTGTTAGGGATTTTTTTTCCCTGAGTTGATGAGTTCACAAAGTGCTGGGAAGTTTCAAGAAGCCAGGCAGGCTTGTTCAATAGGTNATGTTTACATACTTTCACGAATTTCTGGAGTAAATGTTTGTCTATTTAGAATATCCATAATTGATTTGGAAGCTTTTGTTTGTTTGTTTTTGTATAAGAAACTTTACAAAGAGTCAAAAACTATTTATTCTTTGGTTCTTAAAGTTGAATAATGTCTTTAAAATTTCATTGCTCCTTTTAGGCCAACAACTTTTTGTACTAGCTATCTAAGTGTAAGACTACAAAGCAGTTATAAGACTAATATAAAATAGTGTCATGGCTAGAAGTTATTTTTTTCAACTTTATTTTAATGCACTTTATCTGCATTAAAGACTTTCCTCCCTCCTCCTGTTTTGTAACATCCTTCTAAACTCTCCAAATGAAAAATTCAAAGCACATATGTGTCAAATAGCTAAAATATTACATTTAGAATTTTATTTTTTTAAACGTTAAATGGCAGTGGTGTGTAATGTACAAAATACTTGAAATACTGATTTTAATTTCAGAATACCATATGACACATTTTTAAATTGCCTCCTCTGAAGC